>VRLP01002707.1:0-80716 GCA_009660295.1 Lophius piscatorius | reverse complement strand
TTTTATATAGTTATTATTTTATTTTTTATTGATGCTTTTATCTGCTTTTACTTTGTAGCACTTTGAGATTTGATCCAAATGTAAAGTGCATTATAAATTAAATGTATTATTATTATTATTATTATTATTATTATTAAATAAAGAAGCATTTTATGGAGTTAATGTATTATGTCACTCAAGGAGAGGTGGACTGCTGTGGCTGGAGTTTCAGTGTTTGATTAGATTTTTCTTAAGGTTGAATCATTTCAATACTTGCACATCTTTTAATATATGCATTCTGATGGATTTATTGCAGTCTTCCATAGCAGGGCACATAACTATGTAATAAAATTAAAATCGCAAAAGAAAACAAAAAACTTTCTAGACAACAATGAAGTTGTAAAAATTTAATGAAATAAAAGTAAAATGAAAAAAATTTAATAAAGGAGCTCTAAAAACATTTTGGTGAGAAATCTAATACAGAAAAAGTAATGACACATCGAGCAAAAATAGATTGGATCCATGCAAAATAACACATGATATCAATTCCAGTTTTGTTTACTTCTTAAAATCTAATGTTTATAATTTAAGTGACCTGCAATAGTTTCAGGGCCAATCAGTATTGAAATTACTGAATAAGCATTGACCGAATCTGTCAGTAAATTGTATATACTTAAAGAAAAAAAAAGTATTTTTAAGGATAACTTTCAGATATTTGTACTCCTTATATGCTTCAGCAAGCCTTGGCCATCTATGTCCTCCCTAAGCCACCTTTTGTCGGTCCAAAGAACTGCAGACCCAGAACACCCAAGAAGACCTCTAGTTCTGGAAATGCTCTAGTTCTGGAAATGCTCTAACATCTATTCATCAGAATTTGTCAATTGTCAAAGTCTCCCAGATTCTTAAACTCGTCTATTCTTCTTCCTTCCGTCACATTAAGTTCAGAACAAATTCTTCACATGCAGCGGTGATTTTTAGCTCTGGACATTTTTGCGTTACTGGTGGATTTGAGTGGAAATAGTCATGTTGTCACATTGGCAGAAATGTGGTGTCTTACTTGGAGATTCTTCTTCTTGTTCTTATAGCGGGGAACACAGTAGCGGCTTCTTTCGTAAACATGTTTAACCTCCACTCCGTCTCTGCCATTGTCAGTCAGAAAAGAGGAAAATACATTCTGGTCTTCATGGAAACACAAATAAAAATGTCAAAGATTAACTCAGCAAAGTCTCCATGGGCCTCGGTCTAAAATTAGTGTTTATAATGTGGTGCATTATTGAGAATTGCTGGGAGAGATGCTACGTCAGCTGCATGTTGATTCACCCAGAGCTCAAGGGAGGTGAAGAACAATTATGCCACCAGTCATAGCTCAGAAAATTCTATTTGCTTAATTTACTTTCATTTGCAAAGCTCAGTTTAATTTTCTGTATTTAAAAAGCCCAAATCAACAGCTTGATCGCTGCTTTTTCAATTAAATACCACTCCTCTATGCATTAAACTCAGAGAATGGAAGTCAAGGGTCATGACTCATTAATGCCAACTCCCCTTTTGTTGGATTCCTCCCGAGAACCTAAGCATGCATCGTGACTCATAGGTCATTATGTTGCTTTAACTGTAAGAAGTAGTTCCTCAGGAACAAAAATGTATTCATAGGTTTGTCCTTGAGCAGTGCTTGGATGAACAACATTAATCATCATGCCTGAACAGCATTCCGGAACCTTAGATAAATAAATAAATGAATCTTATTCCGCTCCATGACTCAATAAAGTCAAGCCGGATGTATTTTCGGCTATTTCGCAGTCAGTGTCGCCAGATGTATGATCTTTTTACCCTTTATACCAGCAGTGGCCCCACCGGGCCACAGACCAGTACCGGGCTGAAATATGATTCAGGACAAACCCAATTAAACAAAAACAATAACAAGGAATAGTACAGACACAGATCAGAACAGATAACTGCAATAATTAAAGTTAAGTGACTTTGAATTTAAAGGATTGGAACGACTGAGTGTGCATTTGTGTAGACCAATCAGCCATAATATTAAAAGC
This sequence comes from Lophius piscatorius, assembly GCA_009660295.1. Classification (NCBI taxonomy): domain Eukaryota; kingdom Metazoa; phylum Chordata; class Actinopteri; order Lophiiformes; family Lophiidae; genus Lophius; species Lophius piscatorius. The sequence goes on along the minus strand of VRLP01002707.1, from coordinate 78,692 downwards.
AATAACAGCTGATGTAAGGATAACATGATTATCCAGTTACCATGGCACCTGTCAGGGGTTGAGATATATTAGACATATTACGTGGACATTTTTTCCTGAACTTGATGTTGGAAGCAAGACAAATGGTAAGAGTAAGAGACTTTGTCAAGGGCCGCATTGCAATGCTTAAAGAGAGCATCTCTAGAACTATTCCTGAACCACTGTGGTAAGTGCCTACCAAACTGATGAACAGGCAACAGGGTTATGGGAAATTGAGGTCACTGTTTTGGCAACAAAAGATGGAGTACACAATATTAAACACATAGTGTTTAATGTTATGGCTTAGTGGCATTTTTGCTGATGTGGACAGTCCATAACATCTAACATAGCAGATGTTTAAATGTGAGTTAAAATGTATAAAAATAAGCAAACTGAAGAAACCAGTTAAAGATGCACACATTTAGAGCCATTGATAGATCAGCCACAACATTAAAACCGAAGCTCATCATGATCTCCCACAATACAGTTTGTTTTTTCAAGATATAACACAACATTGGAAGAAATTGTGCGTCACTTTATTATCAAAGCATCATAGGCGGGAAACACATCACAAGAGAAGTTGTGCGGAACACAAACGCCGGTTCCATATCCTGAATTGGTCAAATTGTCAAACATTAAGGAATGTTTTGGTATTGATCGTATAAGGCAGGGCTCCCGTCTTTTTTTTTTTTGCATTATGGATTGCTTTATACTGTGAAGTGGGACCTGCAAATCAACCATAACGATATAACAACCTGCCTAATATTATTTAGGTCACCTTTTTGTTGCTGACAAAATGGCTCTGTAAACCACTCTGATGTTTTTCTATCAGAAACAGCATTATTTCATATTTTCAGCAGTATGTGCCACAGTCTTACTTTCGTGGGATCGCACCCTGTCGTGGGTTCATCCAACCATCACAGTTCGGTCCTTGTCAATGTCACTCAGATCTTTATTCTTGCCTTTTTTCCCCTGCTTCGAACACCTCAGCTTCACTTTGTGCTTTATTTATCCCATCCACTGAGTGATTCCATTGTATCCAGATAATCAATGTTATCCTGGCTTCACCCGTCAGTGATTATAATATTATGGCTTATAGGTGTAAAGGCAGAGTTAGTGTTGGGTTTAATGCCAGCAAGACCTCAGAACCCAGAGTGCCCATGACAATCATTAGGCACTTTCCTAAACTTGGAAACTATCCCTGGTGTTGTTTGACAAACTGACGCAGTATATCAAGTAATAACAAATAAAAAAATATGTGATGAAGCTAACACTTCAACATGCAGACTGAGAATCCAAGATTTTAGAGGGTTTAACACAGGCGTCATTTTGTCGTGCCAAATAACCAACATTGACTGCTTAAAACGGTGTAATGGTTTATTAATGATTTATAAAGTGTTTGCAACCTAAAATCTGCCGTCTTTAAGAGTGAAGAGGAAATTAATGCCCTACTAAGCTAGATAGACGGATTCAATACCACCAATCAATCCACTGATGCAAGATCTACACTGAAATAACCGCATGTTGATGAATTGGATGTTTGTCTCAACCTAACTTTTCATCTCTTAGGTTTGAGAAGCTGACCAATGTGACCAACATCTTCCTGCTGAACCTGGTGGTGTCCTCCCTCATCTTCATGAGCAGCCTCCCTTTCATGGGAATCTACATGCAGCTTTCCGACTGGATCTTTGGCAAGGTCATGTGCAAGATATACGGGAGCATCTACTACCTGGGCTTCTATAGTTCTGTCCTCTTTCTGACTCTTTTGACCTTCGACCGACACCTTGCGATCGTGTACTCTTTAAGCGCGTCACGGTTCAGAAATCAAAAGTATGCGTTACTCTCCAGTGCTCTTGTGTGGCTGGTCAGCATCCTGGTGTGCGTAAAGCAGATGTTTCTCCACACCACGTTTGTACAATATGGTGACCAAAGTACTCACTGCGAGGAGTTTCCTGGTGACTTAGACTCTACATATTTGGAGCAGCTTAGAGCATCTGGCTTTTACCTCCAGATCTTTCTTTTCTTGCTAGTTCCTCTGGTCATTATCATCTACTGCTACATTAGGATTGGGGTCACCGTCATGTCATCTAAGATAGCGAACAAGTTTAAGACAATCAGGTTGATATTCATCATTGTGCTGCTGTTCTTTGTGTGCTGGGCGCCATTCAACATCGTACTGCTGTTGGAAGAAGAGGCCTCATCTTGTGAGGAAGCCCAAAAATGGGGTTATGCTCTTCAGGTCACTCGTCACCTTGCCTGCCTTTACTTTTGCATCAGTCCTATCTTCTACACATTTGTTGGGAGAAAGTTTCAGAATTATTTCAGACAGATGCTGGTGAATCATTTCCCGTGTTCAAAGAGGCTTCTGTAGCAAGGGAAATCCGTTGTTGTCCAAGAGCTAACGTGTTCAACAGACCATTGCTTGAGAATATACACTCACCAGCCACTGTTTTAGGTACACCTTACTCGTACCGGCTTGGAGTTGCCTTCAGAACTGCCTTCATCCTTTATGGCAAAGATTCAACAAGGTGCTGGAAATATTCTTCAGGGATTGTGGTCCAGATTGACACGATAACATCACACAGTTGCTGCTGATTTGTCGGCTGCACATCCATGATGGGACTTTCCCGTTCCCGTTCCACCACATAAAGTACTCAATTTCGAGTAAGGGTTCCTCTCAGTGTTTTTGGATGATTATTACTGCTGCATTAATGTGTAGTCCTCTGCTGCCGCCTCAGATCTTAGTGATAGTTGTAATTTAACTACTTTATCTACTGTTAAGTAGTTAAATCTGCATGATTATTGTATCCTGTTTATAGCATCACTGCACTGTTAGAACCATGTAGGCCTATCTCAAAAAAGATTTATGACATATTCCACATAATCCAAGATGTTTTTAAAAAAAAATGTATTCAGTTATTTAGTTTAGTTACTTATACTTATGTTATTTATTGTCCTTAAGAAGAAGCAGAATTTTCTCAACCCTTAAAGACCAAACATTTAAAATCAACATTTTTGCACACATTTGATTTCCCATAGACAGTAAAGATGTGAAAAATTGTATTGTGAAAAGTAAATAGATTACTATTACTATTACTATTTAGTAGTAGTAGTATTAGAATGTAGTTACGTGTAAAGTACAATATTTCCCTGTCAAGTCAAGCGGAGTAAAAGTATAAAGTAGAATACAATGGAAATATAACACGCAAGAAAAGTACAAGAACCTCAGGTTCATACTTAAGTACAATACTTGATTAAAAGTTCTTAGTTACTATCCACCACTGCTGTACACCTTGCGCAGCTCATCCCATTTCAGAAAGCCTATTATGCAAATTTTGCACATTTAAAAAAAGTAAGAAAGTCCAAAGAGGAGCATCGGGGGTCCGGGGTGAACAAACTTTGCTTGACGTTATGTAGCTAGGTTTGCACAGACCCCAATATGGACCCAAATACAAGAATTAGAATCGGATTAAGAGCCCATTCATTATAAAAGCACCCAAACTGATTGAGAGTAGTATACGACTGCAGTGGAGTAAAACCTCTTCATAAATCAAAAGACCAACTGCACATTAATGTAAACGATGGAATGCCTTATTTACTGGTTACATTCTGTCTGCATGTGTGCCCAGCGGCTTGAAATGTGTGCCAGTTTATGGCTTCTAGGCAGAACTGACAACAGCAGAAACAAAATCTCTGCGAATTAAACATTATGATGTTAGCATTAGAAATAATGAATTCTAAAATCAAGTCCAGAAGTAAACACATTAAATCCCGCTGGAAACTTTGGCGATGCCAGTTGAAAGGCCAAATCCCACAAGAACAAAAGTGGTTCAGAACCACTGATTTCCCCCTTCTGAAGCAGCGAATAAAACAATTGGAGGAGAAACACTGAAGGGTCTAAGAGCATGTCAATGATTTCTGTTTTCAGGTTGAATCATGTGATGAGGAGTTTCTGCCTTTTCTCATAACAAAAACTGCCCTGATCACATGATTGACACCCAGCTTCCAATGGAACACATCAAATATTTGTCTGTAGATGAAATACAGCTGTTCTGATTAAATGCATCGGTACGTGTCAACACCATATACTATTAAATCATAACCCATGAATCCCGTTGCACCGAAATCTTCAATCAGAATTAAGAAAAGTATCCATTTAAACACAGCTAAGGATATTTTCTTGAACCTGGAGCTTAATTCAACCAAAATGTTTATTCAGTAATTTATTTTGATCAGCAAAAATGAAAAGAGGACTGAAGCCGACCCAAGCCAATATTGGGCGAGATAGCCGCGAAGACCTTGGGCAAGTTCATCACAGGGCCAACACATATAGACAGACAACTAATCACACTCATGCCTACGGACAATTTTAGAGTCAACAATTCAGCTATAATGCATGTTTTTGGACTGTGGGAGGGAGTCTGGGTCACCAGAGGGAACCAATGCGAGCAGAGGAAGAACTCGCAAACTCCAAACAGAAACGTAGGTGGAAAGCCAGAGGTGGATTTTGAGCCAGAACCGTGTTGCCGTAAGGCTGCACACTGGCTGCAGATATTAAAGGGTACTTTGTGAAATTTGTTACCAGCTGGGATGAGAGCTTGATGAAGTGCCATTAGGGATATTGTTATGCCTTTCAGGATTATAGCTGAAAAAAAATTTCAAGATTTAAGTAGGCTGAGTTCCTAATTTTCTCCTCAGACTATTGAAAACCTGTTTTGAAGGAAGGTTGTTGAAGTGTTTTACCATTTAAACAGTTCATACCATCTTCCCTTAATATCTACATATAGTTTAAAGTTCAAACAGAAAAAAATAACTTTTGCTTCTCTACAATCTTATTGCCTTTAAAAAACCCAGGTAAGACTATATTTCGCCATCTGTATGATGACGCTCTGGTGATTTATCAGGTTTGCCCTTGTTTGGATTGTCTATTGCACTGGCTCATTTATACATTGGGTTTTCGGTGACATTTCACCTTTTTGATGTTGGAGGTTGATTAATGAAGCTCTAAATAAATGAAGCAACTATGGGGACATTGATTTCAAGGGATCTATAAAAACCCAAGACAAACAAAATGGCGAAATCTTGGGCAATAGCATTCCAATCTCTCCATGAAAGACATAATCCTGATCCTCACCCACCACAATGCCCAACTCAACCTTTAGAATTTGATTAACACCCATGCATTTACCATGTTGTTATGATGTATGATGGCTATCTTTTCGGTTAGAGGCAAGACCTTAATGTGATTGATTAATTTCAAAAAATGTTTTTAGGTTGTTTATCTTTGTATATTGCCTGTTATTGAAGGTAGAAGTTCTTTGTGGTGTGCTATGGAAGCAATGTCAACATTAAATAATGCAGGTTAGATTACCGCATCTTCCTCCTGTCTGGCATAAAACTGAAGTCCCTCTCTCGCCTCCAGCTGGTTCAAAATGCAGCAGCAAGGCTTCTTACTGGCTTTGACAGGCAGTATCTCATCACCCCAGTCCTGTAGACCCTCCACTAACTACCTGTATATATTAGAATTGATTTTAAGATTTGAATGATCACTTTTAAAGCACAGTTTTGACTCCCCTCTGCATAACAGAAATATTGTGGTTGTTCCTAATTCGTGGCTTCTAAAGTTGTCAGTGCCTTTGCCATTAGGGCCAGTTGGCTTTGAAACGACCCGCCTGAAGAGATAAGGCTTACAAATCTGTGTCTTCTTTTAAATCTCTTCTTAAAACTCACTTCTTTAGACCTGCTTTCAGAAAATATTGTTGTTCTTTAATGACAGCGTTTAATGCGCCTCTGCCTTCGTATTGTATTTTACTGCCCTTGGTTTTATTGTCACAGCATTTACTCCTGTTTTTAACGGTGCTATATAATTAAAATTATTCTGAAAAGTTATTACTATTTAAAAAAAAAGTCATTTCAGGCTCTTTCCAAATTGGAGCAAATCTTGACCTTATGCTTAACAACAGTGGCAAGAAAAGTATGTCTTTTAACAGGCAGGAAATTCTAGGAGATCCACAGGACAGCCCACTGCCTCGGCTGGGTTTGGTATGGGTAGAGTTGAGAAAGCAAGAGAGAGGGGAGAGAGGGCAACCCTCTCCTAACCTGTATAAGTACTATCAATCCATTGTCACCTAGAAGTTTCATAGTCGGCATTAACCAGGTCCACATCCTGATCCATGATTAAACCTACAGCTATGGGTCTATAATCTAATCATAGGAACCTGTGTGATAAGACTGCAAAAACACTTTTGGGAAGAATTCAGGTTAGTAACTAGAATGAACATGAAGAGTTCTCCAGCAGTCCAAACCTAAAGGAGCACTAACAGCTAACTAACTTACCAAAGCAGTTAGTTAGTGTTAGTCAAAAAGGAAAGTTCTAAAGCTCAGTTCACAATAAATGGCATGTTAAACTTTGCAAACGTCGCATTGGATCTCTCACGTCAGTCACATGAGCAACACAACCCTCTAGATATAAGCCCCGCTCTTCCTAGATGGATGCAAACCATCAACCATGACCAACGTTATCCCAAATGCTGCTTTGGGTTTGATGTGGAAGTCACAGTTACATTTGAAAACTAAAACGCTGCTGTGTCTGGGTTCACAACATTACCCGGATGCAGACAACGACTGCAGCGTCTTCCACTCCCCCATCAACGTGATACTGACATCCAGATCTGTGATGTTTGGAGAATCTCAATGGTGATGGGCTTTCAGATTACACAGATTTTTCGCTTGAGTTAAAAATGTTCAGTGAGGTGAAAGACATGGATAATAACACAAATCTGCACTGTTTGCGTGACTCCTGGCTTTACTGCTATGCATGAATTTGTCACTTTCTCTGCACATCTAAACAAAAAACAATGAATTCTGTTTTTTTCTGAAGAAGCACCTCGCAAGAAAAAACCCCAGAGATGATCAGTAAAAGACAGGAAATAGATAGAGTAGTCTAGCGTGTTCGTGATTAAAAGCGGGAGGAGAGGCTGCAGCAAACAGATTATGCGGCAAAACATGGCTCATGCAGCGTTCCATGTGAACGCAGCATAACCCTCCTCCTAAACACAGAGCTGCTTAAAACTTCAACCAAAATCCTTTAATATTACCTTCTAAGTTTGAGCACATTTTCCATATAAATCTCTATGACTGTAATAAAGCAAAAGCGCTTTGCTCTCATACACCCATAACTTACATACATTAACGGTATTTTGTGGTTGTCCCTGTTTTGGATTATCCAATGCTACACTTCTGAAATACCAGTAAAATGTGGAAAGAATGTTCCACAAGTCTTCTCTTTAACAATGACTCATATGTGCACACTCACTGGCCAGTCATGTCCCACATGGCCTGCAATCAGCTGTTTGTGACTATATTTGTGTAATCATGTTGTTATCCATTATTTTTTGTTGCTTGATAATGTATCATTGATAATGAAATGTGTAAGACAGTTGGCTGTAATGTCTTTTGATGATTGATTTGATTAATTTACTATCCAGCTAAGTTTATTAGAAAGCACATTTTACACTAAATGAAAATTGTAAGAAAGGAGCACTGAAAAAGTCAAGATGGGTCATTTGATTTTGCCATATTTTACACATTTTCATGATCAGACGTTCATTTGGATTTTTTGTCATGTTATAGAAACAGCAATAATAAAAATCCAACAGTTATTATTCTCATACTGTCCATGTGGAGTTTTATATAGCCAGGACCCAAATCCACACAATACAGGATGCTGAAAAGGTGAAGTGAACTAAAATCCAGGGCAAGTTAGCCAACTTACAACTTTCTCATTTCATATACACGAAAAAGCTGTATAAAGAAAAACATTAGGAGCGTAGTGAAAAGGCTCTAAAGGATCCACAGGATGTTTGGGTTTGCTTCCGTAACGTCGCTAGTGCGCCAGAGGAATCTTGGCTCAACCCAATTCTGATCCAATAAGAGCTGTTTTACTCAGATTACAATTCAAACCTGTGATTCTTCGCCAGCGTTGGTTATTTATTTAATGTTTTCTAAAACATTATTTCCTGCTTGAAATTATTTTAGACTATAATCACTCTTTACATTTTCATCTTTTGTTGTTTTAAATTACCTCTGGAAAGTGGAGAAAGGGTATCTGCTCAAAAAATAGCTGTTATTTTCACCATTAAGAACAAACACCCATTTCTACTTAAAGGGAGGCTGATATAATATAGAAGAACAGACCACACTTTTTTATATAATTTTTTCGGCCGTCCAATCTCTGTACTGTCGGAGTCAGAGTCTGGTTCACATTGCCGGCAGTAAGTCAGATTCGTTTCCAGTTGCGGTTGGACTCCGCCAAGGCTGCCCTTTCTCATCGATTCTGTTCTTAATTTTTATGGACAGAATTTCTAGGCGCAGCCAAGTGGCGGAGGGTCTCGGGTTCGGTGGCCTTAGGATCCTGTCTCTGCTTTTTGCGAATGATGCTGTCCTGTTGGCAATTCGAACACTGACCTCCAGCTCGCACTGTGACGATTTGCAGCCAAGTGTGAAGCGGCCGGGATGAGAATCAGCACCTCTAAGTCTGATGCCATGGTTCTCAGCCGGAAAAAGGTAGAGTGCTCACTCCGGGTCGGGGAGGAGATCCAAAAGGAAGAGTTCAAGTATCTCGGGATCTTGTTCTGGAGTGAGGGACAAAGGGAGCGGGAGATGGACAGACGGATCGGGGCGGCGTCTCCAGTGATGCGGACGCTATATCGATCCGTTGTGGTGAAGAGAGAGCTGAGCCAAAAGGCAAAGCTATCGATTTACCGGTCCATTTACGTTCCGACCCTCACCTATGGTCATGAACTGTGGGTCATGACCGAAAGAATGAGATCGCGGATACAAGCGGCTGAAATGAGTTTTCTCTGCAGGGTAGCTGGGCTCAGCCTTAGCGATAGGGTGAGGAGTTCAGACATTTGGGAGAGGCTCAAAGTATAGCCGCTGCTCCTCCGCATGGAGAGGAGTCAGTTGAGGTGGTTCGGGCATCTAGTCAGGATGCCCCCCGGACGCCACCCTGGGGAGGTGTTTCGGGCATGTCCATCTGGGAGGAGACCCCGGGTCAGACCTAAGACATGCTGGAGAGACAACATCTCTCGGCTGGCGTGGGAACGCCTCGGAATTCTCCTAGAGGAGTTGGTGGATGTGGCCGGGGAGAGGAAAGTCTGGGAATCTCTGCTGAAACTGCTGCCCCCGCAACCCGGACCCGGATAAGCGGAGGATAATGAACGAACGAACAATATTCTCCTATTGCATTTTGTATCAATTTGTTAAATTATAGTGTTGCTACAAATGTTATATAGATTAAAAACTCAGCTGAAAACTAGCAAACAAGCAACAAAACAAACTGAAAAGTAACACTTCATGAGTTAAAAATAAAGGAAAAAGCTGTGAAAGGAATTTTTAATAGAATATTAAACATTGTGGCACACTCGTAAATAATACATTTTCTTTATTAATATTTGCATTTAATAGTAAAAATATTTCAACTCTTATTAAATAGCAATTCAACTTATACCAAACCCAACTTTTAATGTCATCATAAACTTTTCTAGAATGGCTCATTATCTTCTTTTTCTTGAAATACACTTTTCTGAGGAAACTTTCTTCTCCTTAGTTGAATGTGATTATAAGGTTATGCATTATATAGCGTTAAAACCGTTTTTTTGGCCTAAACAGGCTGTGTAATGTGGCAGTTGATTCTCCGAGGATATTACTATCTGCTAATCAAGGGAACAATACTCTTGCATCAATGAATGGCCAATAAACAATTTACCCAGGTGAGTAGTATATATTTCAATGAGCATATCTTCAATTAGCAGCCTATAAAAAAAGCGGCTGGGGAATTTATTAGTTATGGAGCTAAATGAGAGAAATGGAGCTCGCTGCTGCAGTGAGGTTCATTTTAAAGCACAAAAGAGACTATCACAGCAGGGGGGGACAGCCTCAGAGGATAATGGGAATACGCTCACAAAAGGTAAGGGGTGCTGTATGAGTTTTGAACGCGGATCACAGAGCATACATCAAAGCAAAGCTCTTCACCTCAGTTCTTCCTGAGTTCTTCCTGCATGTCCAATGTGTTTTCATATGTAGCTGTAATGTTGGCCTTCTACAGCAATAATGTGTGATTATTTTACTGGAATGGAGCAGGTTTGTCAACCCAACACCTATGTACCTCTCTGATGAACATATATATCTATATAAGAGACTTGTACTTCAATTATTGCTAGCCGGAGGCGTAGATGTTTTCGCCATGGCTGGAGTCTGCAGGCTTATCCACCAAAATCCAAATTATTAATGAAACACAAGGAAGGGGCAGGGCGGTACCGTGTGTGGCCGTAACAGGGGGGTATAAAGTTTTAAAAATGATCCATAAAATAGTTTTTGAGGTATGCCTGGAAAACAGTGTTTTCACTAAAAAGTAAAGCAAAAGCAAAGACAGAAAAAAAGTAAAGCATATTTTTCTGTCTGAGTCCAAGAGACAAGTTACTGATCTCGGCACAAAACATGGTGTTTTTAATCTAAAACTAAAAAAAACTTTACGACAAAGATACGTTTTTCATGTCATCTATGCTACTACATGAGAATCTAACACGCGGAATGCAACAAATAGCCAATACTGAATACATAGGGTCATTGCGTTGTTACAAAAAAAAACAACTCGAATACGGAAAATGACATATTCCAAAACAGACATACAGACGGTATATCCATTACTGTTTATTTATTGTTACAGTGGTTTTCTCTAAGATATCTTCAAAGTATCATGTCAAATTGGCTATCATGACGAAACATATTTCCTAAATATTTGTCCAAACCTGGACTAGACCTTTTGGTTCCAATGAGACCCATAGGGACCTGTTGGGCTTTGGTTGGTTCTCCACACTCTAATATGTCGGCCCTGTGATTGACTGCTGAATTGTCTAGGGTGTAACCCGCCTGTAACCCAATGTCAGCCGTAACCCTGTACAAGAAAAGTGGTTATATAGGATGAATGGATGTTTCATTTAATTGGCTGGCTGTAGCACAGGAGCTAGAGTGGTCGATGCCCAGTCCTTGCATACTCTGTTCAATTGGTGCATGAAAGAAGGCGTCGTTAATGTTCCTAAGCAGGTGGCACTTTGCTTGGCAGCCTCTGCCACCACTGTAAGAATATTAGTGTGAAAGGGTGAGTCCTGGCTCATGTTGAAAAACGCTTTATTAAGTACAGTTCATTTACCATTTATGTTAATCCATGCCATCTTTGGAGAAAATGGTGCCCATTCTGAGGAGTTGGCACATGGACTGTCCAAGACCAGTGTCTTCTGGCATGTGCAAAAGACCATCACGTTCGTCATCGTGCATATGTGTTTGTGACACAATCTTGTCTCTCCTTGACAAAGCACCCAAGTAATGTTATGACATTATTACAGTTTTGAAAAGGCTTAATACCCCATCAATAATTTTAGGCGGTAACAAAGGCATTGTTGATTCTAAATAGTCACGGATGAACCCTACTGGTTACCCTATATTGGTACAAGGTACCAATGAACCAGCAGGGAACTGGAAAGGAAAGGAGTACCCGCTCTCTCTCTAGGCTCATGTAAGCTAACATAAAAAAAACGATTTCCATATTTTCAACTGATTATACACATAGAAATATCATTGTAAATATTATATTCCACATATTCCTAGAGACTACCCTACATTGTACACACTGTAACTTTAAAGATTACATCTAACCTGTACATGATTCTGTTTTAAAACTCCAGCAGCGAACTCTCCTGCCAGCAGCTAATTTGTCCTTCAGTGGCATTGCTCAATTTAACCCTGTACTCTGCTTGGTGATAAATTGTTCACCAGGCCTAAATTTCTAACATTTTTCCGGCAGGAGGGAGGGAAAATATCAAGCTGTCAAGAATGAATAGGGTATTCAACAGAGATTGATGCTTTCAGATAAGAAGTCTTACCATTACTATTTACTCTGCTACTGCATGATTAAAGTAAAGTCAAAAAGGTTTGAAGAGTTTGACAGTGCTGCACTCAAGATTATCAGGTAACACATGATTTTGCACACTTGAGGAAAGAAGTAGTCTTGTGCAATATCAATTTCAGTATCAGTTATGCAAATTGTCTAATATTTGTAAGGGTTGGGGGTTTGGGTTACGGTTATATATACACTTGATTATCTAGGCAAATCAGCAGTTTAATGTCCTAGCAGTATTTTCTTTAGAACCCAGCCATTGGTTCCAAAGAAAATACTGCTTGGTTATAGTCTCAGTAGTGCTTAAAGTAGGCCCCCAGAGTTATAGACTGTATTAAGTATTCATATAATAAATTCTTTAAGAAGAAATCCTTTATTGATCACATACAGGCATACACAGTACAACAAAGTGAAAACATTTATCTGCATTTGACCCATCCCTGAGGGAGCAGTTGGCGACCCCTTTTAAGCATCCGGGAGCTAGGGTTTCAGGGTCTTGCTCAAGGACCGATATTTTGATTGGAAGACGGTCGATCTACCCACTGAGCTAGAGCCATCCCATTATTATCAGGCCAAATAGAAGTTCGCTGGCCTAGATGTAACCTACTTATGGCTGCCGTTGGAACTAAAGGTTGTTGATTTGAGTCCCCGTTGTTTTGAGCTATTATTATTTTCAGACTGTATTATATGTACATATTATTAAAAAAAAGTGTGTACACAAAAATCCGAAGTTCGATGGCCTAGCAGTACAAGAACCATCCTTTGGAACCAATGGTTGTTGGTTGGAGTTTCATTTATGAGTAGAGCCTGTCCCAAGAGAGAAAATATGAACTTTATTATGTATAGACTGTATTATGTGTTCATATTTCATATGCATTAAAATTAGGGTTTGTAGAGTTACAATAAGTGTTGGGCTTTGTGAGCGGAATTCAAATACATTGACGCGCCATCTTGATGCATGTCCGGGACTCCATCTGTAGGGCTGGGTCCAGGGACTCGCTCAAGTTGTGCAGCACTAGTGCAGGTTTGTTAGGACTTGGTGCCTGATTCTGCTTTGGGACCTGGTTAGGTTTTTTGATTGACTATGAATTTAGTTGTATAAATTTAGTTGTTCACCCCAGGATTTGAATATCTTCATACCTGTAGATGTCCAGTGGATGTTGTCTTTTTCCATGTTGAATTTATCCTGTGCAAATTCTGCCTGTGAGGTTAGATATTTTGTTATTGTTTTTTTTATTTGTTTGACGTTTGACTGTTGCTGTTGGGTGAGATGTATTGAAAAGTTAATGATGGGGAAATAAATGTCTCCATCTGGAAGGTAGACAAGGCTTGTTTATATAAGGCGTTAAGTTGTTTGTTAGAAGTTTTTTTTAGCATCCTGGTCCCTGTTATTTCTTCCAATTGAAAACACTACTATTTTATATGTGGGTGTATGGGTTTTTCTTTTGCACACTTTGAGTAGACGGTAGATGTGTGTGCCGGATAACTGTCCAGTTGGACGTGCAGGTTTGTGTGTGCTGGTATTTGGTAAATATTGGAATACCCCAGGACTAGAACTGCTCGTCTGACCTTGATGGACAAGTCCTAGTCCTGGGGGATATGGGCGGGCAAGATGGTAGTTAAATGCGGCCTGAATGTGGCCGCATTTAACATTGGTAGTGACATGAACAGCCTGTACCTAGGGTTAGGGTGGGGCCAAGGTGTTACAATTAAGGTTTGGGTCACATTAAGAATAAGATATAAGGGAACACAGCACGACCACAAGCCCTTTGTGTAAATATATATGATGTGTTCAAATCATGATTACCATCCATGGGGGTTGCCAACCAGCAGAAAATACTATCAGTATTAAATCGATCAGCAATGAAAAAAAATGTTGAGTATCCCTGCTATTAACTATCTCTCAGGCTAATATGAACAGAGCCTTTTCCTTATTTTTTGTTCATTTTGTCCCTATCCCTCTGCACCTCCCTGTGCAAATGTTCTGAAATATATCTAACGGATATGAATTGTGTCTATGGGTATGATAAAATTTGTGATGTCTTGTGATGTTGTGATATGTTTAATGGCCTTATAGACAACCATAAAAACCTCTGCTGTTGCCTTTTTTTTAAAAATTTACCTGGTATATCGTTGCAGCGCTTGTGATTTTTGTTGTTCTGACTCTTCATTGTCATCTATTGGATGCATAAATGCCAACATAAAAAGAGACAAACACCAAATTAAAATGGCCAAATCATTTTCTAATGTAGAAGGAGTACAAGTGAGCTTTTAATAGAGCTGAGGGCAATGTTATCTATCACCCAGTCCCACCACTGTCATTACCTCATTACTGGGGCCTTTAAGCACCTAAACCTGCCAAACAGCCAACCAGTGTGCCAGTTCCTCCAGCAACCTGTCAGCCCTCTAAGCAGTTAACCAGCCAGATGACTGTCCCTGGAGCAGCTGCCAAAACGCCAGTGTGGCCCTTCATGTAGGCCACAGTCAGCTCCCCCTGCCGGGACATCTATCAGGAAGAGGCGGTAGTGGTGATGATGAGCTAATCCAAACACTGAAGGTGACCCAGTCTTCCTTTTTCACTCAGGAAAGTAATTTTGAGGAATATGACCTTGCGGTCTCTCTGACATGCAGATATATAGCACATACAAATAGGCAGGGAAATAGGATAATTTGTCATCACATTGGTCATTTTTAGTTATTCCTTTGGCCTTAACATTATTTTTGCATAAGAACACCGACATATCTTTGTTTATCTAAAAAAAGACAACTAAGGCTTGTTTATAATCTATGCTAAGTTTCAAACAATTCGCCCTGTATATTGGCATTGATACACACACCATAAAACAGTATACTATGACAAAAATGTCCACAGTGGGGGAAGTTATGATGATGTAGCTAGTATCCTAGCAGCAAAACCAGAGGCAGCAATGTACTCAATAATAATCTGGGAGTGAATAACATCTCAGCACGCTCGCGGAGAACTATATTGCTTTATCACTTCACGTCACTTTTATTGTTGTTTGTTATTTAATAGTTTTTTTCCTTGAATATCACAGTATAAAAGAAACAGTGCTATAACATCCTATTTTGAAGGCACTGGTGCTTAGAACCTCTACATCAGGCACTGGGCCCCCTGAAGTTCTGTATAATAAATGAACATGTACACCACTTTCGGGGACAATCTTGATTGGACCGTTTCGTGACATAGAGTCATATGCTAAGACATCGCTGGGAACGGACAATCTGATGAAGACTGGTGTGTTGGTCTGGGGTTCAAATACAGCAGTATCTCGGTGTGATGATGAACCAGATAGGAGTCAGGTGTGCAGTGTGTGAGAGGCAGACGGCAAACTCAGGGAAGATTTATCCTCTGTTTTTTAGTGATTTTGTGTTTTCTAATTTGAAATAGTAAAATCACTTTTTTTATTTTTTTATTTCACCTATCTCTTTCGTGTCATGACAGAAAGAAACAGACATAACAGAATAAAACATCTTCTGTTCCAATTTAGATTTTTGTATAAAAAAACAATCAAAATAACAAAATAGTTACTCGGTTCACCTTTTCATTTATCCATTTCTTACGAAAATGTTATAAAGAAAAGATACACAGATGCTAAGGCATTTCGGCTCTAGTTAATTAGCGTATTGATCAGAATGATAATGTTTCCTCTTTTACAACACGTCGTTATAAATAGTTCAATAGTGTGAGATTAGTTCTCTACAATTTGAACCCTGAGGTTTATTGGACCGTTCCTGTGAAGCAAATCGGGGTTCAGGATCTTGCCCATGGACCCTATGACATGTATACTGCCGATATTTTGACTTGGGGACGATCCCTCTACCTTCTGGGATGCACAATTTCAGCCAATTACTTTATTCCCTCCATATGTATGTTTCCTGGATGTGTGTGTTCGCAATTAAACAGACACAATGACACAGATTTTGACAAAGAAATCATAAATTGAGCTTCATTCGTGCTCCCCTCCTGGTACTGTGCCAAAGATATTGTGTAATCGTGGCCCCCCCTAGCTTTCCCCCCCACACGAGTAGAGGAATTAGGAGAAATAAGAAAAAAAAATGTAACCATTTGTCAGAGATCTTGTAAAATTTTACTCTCTGTGGAGATGGCCAGAAGAAAGAGATCTCGCCGGCTTCACCTTCATGCTGTGTTTCATTTTTACTTTTTAATAGAAGTGTCAGGGGTCTCTCTGGGGTCCTCTGCTTGTGGGGAATGAGAATTAATTGGAGGATTAGAGCTACATGCACTGGCTATCCAGTCTTGACTTATAACCTGGCTTTTGGGTCTGTAGTGCCGCTTCCTCTGACTGCCGACTTTCTGCGAATCACAGATCGGAAGTAAGACAGACACAGAGTCATCATTAGTCGCTGTGTAATTATGAGAGTTATTCATTTGACACCTTGCAGTATTCACATTGGTGCAATATTTGGGTCGCTTTCAGTTTCGATGAATGTATTTTCCTGAGATGTGCGTGATAATACTATAAGCCGCTCTTGGGACTTTTAAGACTGTGATGCTATCAAAAAAGGATTCAGATCTAAATATGCGTTAGGTTAACCTTTGGCTTTTAGTTTAGTTACCGCTGTAAAGATTTCACCTAAAATAAAACGGATGTGATACCTCGTCTATAGGTGCTCATATTCTCCTGCTCTACATCGTCTCCTGCTTTAGCCTCATAACTCACATTCCTCTCATTTGAGTTTACCCGCTCCTCCCGTGGCTCCCCGTCCCTGTGGTTTTCCTGTCCCATCTAATTCTGAACACCTGGATCTTGTTAACCCCTTCCTCCCCATAATGATTGTATTGAATCTGTACTATCTTGGGCACATGGGCCGGTTTGTGTTTTAACCTCAAATCACCTGGCAAATTTCCTAGAGTTACATCTTGGGTTTTATTGTATCGACCGCAGCTTGTTTTTAGGACTTTATATTTGCCAGTCGCCTCTTGGATTTGTTTAACAGCCTTTATACCAGTAAAGAGATTCTTTAATTCTCCCCCCAAGACCATTCATTTGCAACAGCAAATTTATTAATCAAAGAACCGTAATACCGACTGTTATTGCAGTTTTTTTTATCGCGCTTCACATATTGTGTTGTTATGCTGCAACCTTGAGATCATCCTATGAACTATATGTAATCTTAAATATTTACTTTGGTTACAGATTTATAGCCCAGCATTAGATGCGTTCTTGTTAAGTCTAAACTTGAGTTTTACCTTTTATCTGTTAGATTTGGCAGGAGTTTCTGGTGGGGCTTTAGTTAGACAGAAATGGTGCACTATCTTCTAGAATAGAAATGCTAAAAAAACCTACCTTCCTTTCCCAGGAACCAAATGTATGAATAGTATTCCTCTTGTACTCTGTATCTCCTCATGGTCAAATCCAGTCTTTGTGGTGGTTCTTTTGCAAAAGCTTTTTCTTGATAAAGGGTCACAACATATTTTTGGTATTCTTCTGACAAATACCTTCTGAAAAAAAATATTACATTTTTAAAAGAAATTGTTCTGGCAGACTAATACTCCTTGTTCCGGAACAATAATAATAATTAAATGTATATAGCACCTTTCAAGACACCTGGCCTGAGGAACACAAAAACCACTACAAACACAACAGCCTCCAAATATCCCCGAAATCAATCCAATCCAGCATCTATAGGTTGTGCTGGACAAACAAATCCTATTCATGAGGCCACACCTCACAACTCATAGGTCCCCTACTTCGATGAGCTGGGCAATACAATATTAGGCTGGTGGTTATGAAATTGTTGCTGAGACTTAAGAGGCCTCAGAGTTCCATACAAAGGGCATGGAGATAAATTTACATGGATAGAGAGCAAAACTTGGGAGGAAAATTAGGTACAGGTATGCCTAATCATGGCAGGACAGACAGGCGGGAAACAAATGCAAAAAGTAAAGTCTTCGATTCACAATATGTTTCAGTTCCATTTTGACGGTTAAAGCTGGAGTTATTACGATTTCATTTCATCTACACATCTCAGTTGTGTAGATTGTAATTTCAATCCACTATTTATCCAATCCACTAACCCTCATTGGCATGTTTTCGACAATTTTAGCACATCAGTAAGGTGTGTAGTGTGCCTTGCTTTTTTTAATCTCCTTTGGAAATTTCTGTTTGGCCATTAATAGCATTAACAACATTTCTAAGTGTAGTTTACAGCCATCTCTATGGGAACACGTTGAAAGAAAAGCATTCCCATAGCTCGACTCTTGCATCTTTTGGCCCACCTCAGTTGATGTCCGCATTTCTAGACAAAAATAAATCAAACGTATATTTATGCAGGCCCGTCACTTGCACCATCAAAAGCACATTTATTTTGTCGACACATCTCTTGAACGGATAATCTCACATTAGCGAATAGTCTGATAGTGAGTTCACTTAAATAACTTCATCCATTAATCATAGCAACGGACTTTCTTTCTTACTTCTCTTTTCTATAAACGGTCTTTTCATTGATTTGGCCATCAATTTATTAGCCATAACATTATGAACAACTGACTTATACTGCTTAGGTCCCTCTTTTTCTACCACAACAGTTCGAACTTGTCAAAGCATGAACTCATTAAGACCCCTGAAGGTGTGCTGAAGTATCTGGTACCAAGGCGATCTCCAAAGATCCTCTCATTTCCCTCTAAGTTGTTGAGTGGGGCCTCCATATTCCAGATAAGTTTTTCCATAGACCACAGTGGTGGGTACCAAACACTGCAGACTGAGAACACCCAGAAAGAAGTTAAGGCGTTCTAGTGATTGTCTGACCCAGTCGTCTTGCCATCACAATTTGGTCCTTTTCAAAGTCACTTATATCTTTGCATTTGTACATTTTTCCTTCTCTGAACGCATCAACTTCAGGACAAGATGTTAACTTGCTGCCCAGTATATCCCATCAACAAAGAACTAATACCACACTGTTAAAATACTCCAGAATTAGTAAAAGAGGTGCTTTCAAAGCCCTACGTAAGTAAAAGTATGTCAAAATTATGTAGAAAAATTTTAACTTAAAGACTTTAACACACAGTATAACTACTTATAGATCCCACTCACTTTTAAGTTATGCCTGGATTACTATTACGTCTGCATCAATGTGTATTATTTTTACTGAAATTAATTAGCAGTATGAAATGGAAATACTCAAGTGTAATACTGGTATTTCAAATTTGAAATCAACTATAGTACTCAGTGTAAGCATGCGTGTAGTATCAGTGTATGTATGAGGGGTACTAGTTTACTGCTTTGGCATGACTGATGTCTGCCCCCTATCACCAGTAGCTTCACAGCCTCGTATCTCAGCAAAAAGTAATAAAGACCTAGATCTGTCCATTGAGTTTAGCAGGGATTTAGTCTCAGCTTTTAGAGTCTCCTATCAAATGTTTTTCAATCTACTTTGTAATTATTAAATCATTAATGATTATACAATAAAAATGGCTACATCATTTGGATTTCATAGACTGAGTAAATAATGTCAATGTTACTTTGTGTCCAGATGACACTCGGGGACTGTAGCCGACTCTGTGCCATGAGAAGGAGCAAGTATTACTCATCTTTGAAATAAGTTTCTGTTGACATGCTACTTTAACTAACTCAGCACATCAATTTGAGGTATTTTGTCATTTTGGTTTCCTTGAGAAAAATTAAATTGGAAATACTTTTTATGTTCAGTCAGAATTTATTTCAGGGTGTCAGGTTATTCTTTGGGCTCAGTGAAGAAAAACAGTCCCATTTTCACACGTCTTTACTTTATAGACGTTACCTTGATATTCTCTTCTTTCTTATGAGTGAGTTTCAAAGAATTTGGAGGGTGCATGTGTAACACTTGGTGTAGAAGCCTTTACAGAATATCATAACAATCCAAAACAATTCATTCTGTTTGCTTCAAAATGATTACTGAAGGTTTTTATTTATATTCAGTAAAAAAAATTCTTTACGAAAGAAAAAGATCAATACTCCTTCTTCTATTTTATGTGCTTCATTTAAGCATTTAAACCTGCTGCTAAAAACTCATGGTCAACAAACTCCCCAGAAAAGAACACTGATTATTTATCTGCTCCACAATTTTTTTTGCTAAATCAGCACAAACACAAACAAATAACAAATAAATGAAATTGATTGGAAATTGTGCAATCCGTATTTTTTCAATGAATCCGGATACGATGTTTTTGAAAAACTGCAAATATATTTTACTTAAAGAAAAGATCAAATAAACAAAACTGTGATCCACCCCTCTTTAGAGAGCTCCACAGCACCTTAAAGGTGCAGTGGGTTAAATTCAGGAGTAAAAAAAAATATATAATTTTCATAAATATGTTTTTATTTGGGTATCATCAGCCAAAACTATAAACATTTTTTTCACGTTACTATAGAATACGGCCTTCATATGTTAGGAGGGACTGGCCTCTCTTCGATGGAGGACACCATGTTGTGCCTCTATGTTTGCACAGCAACTGAACACTGGCTTCAGAGAGGACTTTATGAGGGTATCGGTTAAAGTGGCAGAGAGAGGATGAAGAAACATATCACTTATAAAAACCAGAGAAAAAGATAATTAATATGCTATTGCTAGATAACTCGCTTGTGTTTTTAGAATCGAGGATAATACTTACTATTTAAATCAAGAGAAAGGGAAACAGCTTGAACCCTTCCCATCAAAAGAAACATGAGGATCCGTTGCCTCCAACACAGCAGGCTACAGATGGCTGTGCAGTCCTAGCTCCAACGTTGCTCACATTTTCATTAAGGAGTTGCATCACAACTCCAGCTCGGCTTAGAAAGGATCGGGGGATGGTGACCCGAAGCTCAGGTCGCAAGCTTAACTGCAGCCTGTCCCTGCTTGGGCCTCATCGTTTTCAGTTACCATGGAAGAGTGCTCACTGCACCCTCTCTCCTCCATTAAGGAGCAATCACTCCAGCACCGGTGAGTTCAGTTCTCCAGGCAGACTGCATTCAACTCACCAGTTTACCTCTCAATGGATTCACGAGTACCTTCTATGAAATGAGGTTTTAACCTTTGTTCTTTTTTTGAGGGAATGATGCCACAACAGCGCCACCACAATGCGGAGGAACCTCATCATTTTACAGGCTACTCAATGACTTTTCTTTTTCAACACTTCAAAGCCACTTTAGATTCTGGAGATAAGGACAAATTACCTGTAGTAGTTGTTACTGCTAGATACTACATTTTTTACACACCTTTAGACAAAATAAATGAAATGTTTAGAGTAAAATAAAGTCTATTACAACAGTAATAAACAAAGAGGGGGAGGGGTCAAAGTCAAGTACTACTTCTTGATTTAGGATAATTCTGGGTTGAGGTCGCTACCACTAAGGAGGTAAGAGTGGTCATTGGTGTGTAAGACGTTTGGCGGTTCAATCAACAGACTGTACCTGTTGTCTACATGCCATAGTATCTTTGAGCAACACACTGGACCCCAGTTTGCTCCCACTCCTGCCCACTACTCCCCCAGTGATGAGTGAAATGCATAGATAACTGATTTCACTTTGTTGTACTGTATGTCCTGTAAGGTAGAAAGGTAGATTACTGTGATATAATATTTTATGGTCATCTATTGTTGACATTTGACAGTTTTACAGTGTTGAACAAATGCATTAAACAAGTGAATTCCAAGGTATGGAATTTATCTCCACTGACAGAGGGGCTAAAACATGCCTTTTCCCATTTCAGTGTGCAGTAACTGTGACTGGATGGGCGTGAATCTGCTCTGCTATGATGACTTGTTATTAAAATACAGTGTAGTGTGTTGATCTATGGAAGCTCCACTGACTAGATGATGGAGGTTTGTGGATTTATGACAACAGCAGTGAAGGATGAGGATCCACTGACTCCACCGTAGCTAAGCAGTTCATGTCTCAGGGTTAAAGACACAAACCAAAGTGAACACAGTCAGGTGGGTAGGATGTGTAGAAGATGTCAGAATACAACTCTACAACAGCAAATCAAAGCCATTGCTGGCTCTGACGCTTGAGGGAAGGCAGACATACTGAAGCGTTGTCAGGGTTGAGATTTCTCTACAGAGTCAGTTCAGAGCCATGGCTCCATCTTGTGAAGCCCCCAGCTCTCACAGTCAGGGGGAACGCAGCACATCCAGGACAATGAGGATATTAAACGTGCTGTGCACAGACAGAAGTTCTTCAGGCCTTTGGCAAGAACCTGCAGACAGAAACTAAAGAGACATGTAGCTTTGACACAGTTGGAGAGTTTTTCAGACTGATGAATGTCCACGGTTGAAGCAGGAAACATTTGTACTGTACAAAATAATGACCCTAGTGTCTTCTCAGAATGAATACATTTATGTCAAAAGAACTTTCAGAGCAAGACACAACAATCAGTGAAAACATTCATACAGAGTCAAAATTTAATTGAAAATATCGTTACCATGGCACCTGTCAATGGTTGGAATATAAGATAAGATAAGATAAACCTCTATTAGTCCCACAATGGGGAAATTGCAGTGTTACAGCAGCAAGTGCATATATCAGAATAGAATAATATTATATACAATTAAATAAAATTACATTAAAGTGCAGTTGAAAATGTGGACATGTTGAATAGTATACTGTCCCATAGTGCAAAGTGCAAGTGAGGCGTGTGTGTGTGTGTGTGTGTTACTAGCAGTGCTGGTTGAATAGTCTGACTGCTGCAGGAAGGAAAGATCGGCGATATCGCTCCTTCACACACTTGGGGTGAAGGAGCCTGTCGCTGAAGGAACTCTCCAGTGCAGAGATGGTGTCCTGCATGGGGTGGGAGATTTTGTCCCGGAGAGATGACAGCTTGGCCATCATTCTCCTGTCTCCCAGGAGAGTCCAGAGGACATCCCAGGACCGAACTGGCCGTCCTGATTAGTTTGTCCATTTTCCTCCTGTCAGCAACTGAGATGCTGCTGCCCCAGCAGACCACTCCATAAAAGATGGCCGACGCCACCACAGAGTCATAGAAGGTCTTCAGGAGCGCCCCCTGCACCCTGCACTCAAAAAGACCTCAGTCTCCTCAGCAGGTAAAGTCGACTCTGACCCTTTTTATAAAGTGTCGTGGAGTTGTGAGTTATGTGGGTTTAGATGGACAGCCTAATTCCGATTAGATTAGAAAAAAGACGTCTAAAAATTGGCATGTTAACAACCCTTTCCGAATGGAAAGAACCTTTCGGAATTAGATTTCATTCCTTTGCAAGGAGGTAGTCAAAATACTTTCGTAAGCCTTTCTGATAGCCAGTCGCTGCATGTAAACGCTGTATCTAAAAGCTTTCTGTTTGAATTGTATCTGCGCATGCTCAGCGTCGTAACGTAATGGTCCGCTAAGCTTTTTTGAGCGCCGCGAGGCAATTTAAATACGCCGACTTCAAAACAGTACCGGTCTGCATCGGAGAGTGATTTATTCATTGCCACTTTGAAAGACTTTAACATATTTGGATGGTTAGATGGGCGAAAGGTCACTTCTACGCACGTCCTCTTTGTCATATTATTCTTTTGGGCGCTTGTTGGCGGTCGGCACCGAGCACCCCGAAGCATTATCGCCACCTTATGAACGGGAATGTGGATCGTCTGCGTATGTGTGAAAGCGTTTCCGATTAGGTGAGTTGATGCATGTAAACACCGGGTCGGAAAAGATCACAAGTCATGTAAACAGGCGACTGACATTGCAATTGGAAAGGTTTAATTCTGAAAATTAGGACAAGATCCAACAGTGGCTCTCCGGTGACTTTGTATGAAACCAAGCTGTGTAAACATTTTTACATCGAATTCGCCGTGAACGCTGCTTCGAGTCATCATCCAAGTTGTAATGAGAGCAAGGAAACTGTTTGTCCGTTCGATTGAAATAACATTATATTGCTGAAAAGAATCAACAAATATTTACATCAGCAAGCAAAACTCCTCGCTGTGAATTTGAATTGCTTGGAGCTACATTATATCGTGATCTCAACACAAGCTGGGCTCAATCTGTAGGAGGATCGGACCTACTTCACCTTCATTCACCACTTTGACAATAAGAGGAGTGTGTGAATTTTAACGGCATAGTGATGTTTCAAATTTAACACTGCAGTAAATGTTGATGAGGTTTCTGGTTCAAATCCACCTCTGCCTGGCCTTTCTGTGTGGAGATGGCAAGTTCTCCCGGGTTTGCAGGGGCTCTCTCCAGGTAGTCCAGCTTCCACACACAATCCAAAACACGCAGATGGGGTGAACTGGTGTTTTCAGATTGAATGGTGTGAATAGTTGTTTCTCTCTGCGTATTGGGTTGACTTCATAACCTGTCCAGGGTGTACCCTACCTTTCGTCCAAAGTCAGCTGGGATAGGCTCCGCCCTTAAAGTGAGAGGGATGTATAAAGAGGGACAGTGAGAGAGTAAGAGAGAAAAGCTCAGTGGATCATGGGAGATCCCCTAGCAGTCTAAACCTATAGCAGCATAGCTAAAACCTAGCTTAAGCCAGCCTTAATTATAAACTTTATCATAAAGGAAAGCTTTAAGACTACTTTTAAATTAAGTTACACCAGATTTATTACATATCCCCACTTCTTGAAAAATTTACTTTTTATGATATAAACCCACAGTATTGATCTAGCCAGCATAGTTCTGTTGACAGATCTTAAACTGGGACAGACAGCCAATGTTGACTGCCGATACCACCAAATCCTTCATTTACATCTGTTTTCTCAGTATCTCAAAGGTAAAGCCTCCATATCGCTACAGCAACTCTGTCAGTTGTTTTATTAACATTTAACCGCTGCTTCTCAAGAGATCACGTTGGTCCAAACATGCTAGCTCCCACTAGCAAGTTTTTTTTTGTTTTCTTTTAGATATAATGTTTCAGATTGGAGATAATAATCTGTGGAGAATCTAGTTATGTGTGATTAAACCTGTTGTCATAATTATGATTTTTAAAGCTCCTGTAGTTTGATCTTCGCTTAATCAACTTATGAGAGTGTGAGAGATCTGGGCATCTTTCCCCTCTCTCTATAGTAATATAGCATGAGGTAGTATCCAGGTGAGAAAACCTGTCAATCAAACCTCTTGTCCCTAAGCGAACTGCATCAGCCCTGAAATTTGCTGCCTATTAAGTTCAGTGAGGAGGAAGAGAGACATTGCTTTAAAAAGCAAATGGCGGTTTATTTGCCTCCAAGAAAGTTCAATGTACTGAATTTGATCTATAAAAGCTCTCCAAAGCTTATTTGAGAGTAATAATATAAGCACTTAGTGCAACTGTAATGATTGATGGCAACAAAATGTTTACGTTGCATAATGTGACTCTCACAGAATGCTCTTGTTTGTGCAAGATCCGGAAATGAATGGATTTTGAATGCTAGGTAGTGTTGCTCAATGAGTACATTTGGCAGCCTTCCTTGGCTTCTTCGCTTAGGGCAAATAGAGGATGTACGTCAGGTTCCTCCTGTATGAGAATGTCACACAAATATTGTTATCTTGAAGACCTTTCCCATTTTAGAGGAGTTTTTATTTAGTTTTTCTAAGGCATTATTTAATAATAATAATATTCCGTTTTATTTATGACAAACTTACATTTTGATCAAATCTCTACAACATAAAAGCAAGGAGTAAAAGCATTGGTCAAAACCAGAATGCAGTCCAAAAAGATGAATAATATCAATTGTCCGAGGCCAAACGTGAGACATAAACAGATTTGACTAAATCTAAGAAACAAGTCCAGGTCAAGCCATGTATGAGGACCCGACAATGTATGAGGACCATACAATGGACTAACAAAAGACTGGACAAGATAGCATGACACAGATGGACCAACCACACAATTACACCTGTTGGGATAACAGGTCGCCTCTCAGGAAGCAGCTTCTATGTTCAAGTCTACCTATGGACCTAGGGTGGAGTTCTTGAGTTCTCCCCATGTTGGTGTGGGTTCCGTCCAAGTACTCCAGCTTCCTGCCTCTATCAAGAAACATGTACTGTTGCTTGTTTATTGCTTTGACACCTGTGGAATATATACCTCCCAGCTTCTAGTCCATCCAAACATGCATCCATGCATTTTCGTACGCTGGTCTGGAGTTGGGTAACGGCTTAAACTGGTATCCCGAATGTCCCTCTCCTCAGCAACATTCTCCAACTCATCCATGAGGATCCTGTGGCACTCCAAGGCCAAACGAAATATATAATCCCTCCAGTGACATCAGGGTCTAACCCAGGGTCTCCCCCCAACGTACCTGGAAAAAGTCAAAGGGTGGCCTTGAAGTATACAAGCCGATAACTGATACCCGATCCAACTCAATTTGCTCCTTTTGACTTGAAGAAGCAGGACAGTTGCCCTGCTTAGTGACATTTTTGCCAACATTTGATATTTTTATCCTACACTTTGTTATAATTTCATGTTATAGTTGTAGTATAGTTGTTTTTTTTTATAAAGGAGGATTAATTCATCCATGCAGCTTTAGTGAACCAAATTAGGTTTTGTCTAAAATTGGAAATTACACACCTTTAGGAAATATTGTAAGTCTTCATTTAACCTCCTGTTAGGTGAAAGCTTAATAAAGAGGCAAACTTTCTGTTTGCTGTTTTCATTTGAGGTCCATCTCCATAAACTTTGATTTTAATCACTGATCAATTGTCTGAGCAGGTCATGATGTGAATACTAAGCACTGTAAATCACCCTTCATCATTGACATGGCAAAAGAGGGTTTAGGAAATATCCTCAGGGCAGATGTTTGATAAAGAAGACATATCAGCTATTGTCTTAATTCCCCGCAGTGTGCAGCACATGTAGACAATTTTGCTGAAAACATGCAATGTAGGTGAATCAGTGAATCAAAATTGCCTGAACGTATAATTGTGAATGTGAATGTGTATCAGCTCTTTGATGACCTGGAAACTGTAACCCTATTCTAGCTAATCTTTGACTCAGCTAAATTTCTTTAGTCCATCGTGTTGAAGACCTTATTTTCCTGAAGTGTTAATTTCTCTCAGTGTTTACATATCTTTGGTTGAATAGAATGTTTCAATGCGAGCTGGATGAATAAGATGAAGCACTGTTATGGACATCTGAGTCCATGATGATTCATGTTTGCAGAATTATTTTTTTTCCTTCATATGATCAATATATAGATCAGTTTGTGGTGTGTTTTCAAAGTGTTTAACAAATTAGCTGTGTGGCTTTATGGTACAGACGCATCTAAAAGTGCTGTTTACATATGATTTGTTCTTGGTTTACATGATTCAAACTAAATCGGAAGTACCTCCACTCAGTGGATAATTAGCCGGGATAAGCTTGTACTCAGCATGTCTTCAAACGAGCCATTATAGAGGACAGTCATGGAGTGAACTCTGTCGACTTCTCTCGCCCTGGAAGTTCTCTAGGTTCTGGGACTCTATGTGGCCTGAAATGGGACCAAAACAACTGTAGCAAAGTGGATTGCTTCAACTGGGATGCTGCGGGAACACCAACCCCGAGCCACAGCTTTGAGTTCTACTCCGATTTCAGCTTTTTTAAATAATTTGCATTTCAGCTTCAACAGATTTCTCATCTTGTGCTTTCCCTGCAGACAGAAATTACATGGAGACACATTCATGCAAAACACTAGATGGGTTTTACATGGACCCATTTTCTCCAATTATAATTATTTTTAAAGCCAAACAGAATATTACATAAAACACCCAATTCCATATAAAAACGCTCATTCCGATTGAAATTTTCTTTTCCATTGCATGAGGGTATAATAAGCTGTTCAGAGCAACCGATCACAAAAAACCCAGCTGCATGTCAATGTTGGAATGGAATACTTCCTGGTCAGGATAAATTCTACAACAAATGTGGATCAGAACCACCCACTTGACCTTTTATGCAAGAACAGATGCAGTGATTGAAGAGGAGGGAGACCTCTGGTGTAGGTCTCTGACCATGGATCTGGGTTTTAAGGATGGATCCTGTGATGAGGAGTTTCTGTTTTATTTATATTAATGTAACATTTGTGGTAAGTTTACCAAATAACGACGCCTCGCTAACTAACTTTATGTCACAAAATTCCTTGAGGTTGTTACCTGACATATTAGCTAGCTATTAGCTATTAATTTGCATATAGTTAGCTAGTACCACCCTTTTTCGTGACTCCATTGGTAGTAAGCCCATATCATTATCAAGCTGTTGTTTCTTTATTAAAAGCATCACAATAGCAGAAAAAACTGATCTTATCACATGGTAGACGCCCATCTTCCGATAAATAACATTATATATCGGTCACATTTATAAACACCAGATCTGATCTGATTAGATCACTACTCGTGTAAACAGTTAACACAAAATCTTCAGTGGGTATGATTTCCGTCAGAATGAAGAAACGTGTCCATGTAAAGCCAGTTAGAGAGTATGTCAATGGTAAGCTGTACAGTATTTCTAAACAGCCTTTGAGTATTTGTACTCTGTTACGACTGGAAATGTTCAGTACAATAAAACCTCCTCAACCAGGCAGTATATGTAACATAAAAAAGACACTTTATTTGCATGTGCTGTTTCTGTTGCCCCGTTTGTCACTATTATTATCGGAATAAAACACTCCTCAAGGAAGTTAACAGATGTATCATCAATATAGGCTTAACTGCAGCTACAGCCCATAAACACGCTATGCCATATTTCTAGGCACTGCAGTGGTTGTAAATGTCTCCACTTAGAGGGAGAGTTTCATCCATCAGAGTTTGTTGTATTCGTGTAGCTCTGCCTTATGAAGACCTCCCCAATCGGGACCATGTTCAGCTTCTGCGCTCTCTCATGGTCAAGCCATAATATGACAGCTCATCCTGCCTCTCACTTTGAGCTCTGCTATTCAGAATGTGACAGGTTCTAAAGTCGTGAACGCCACAATGAAAGGTAGAGGATTCTGTCACGTCGAGACCCAGCGTGCCTCCGTTTGTCATCCTGGGTGTGTTTGATTTGGTCGCTCAGCATACTTACCATGTGTTGCAGTAAATCAGTGCTCACAGTAACCGTAACCCATAATGATATGATCCTAATTTAATCGCAAATGTAGATAGTATTACCTAATTTCGCATGAGGACTATTCGATTCAAGTCAAATTGGCAGTCTTATCATAGTCTCCTCTAGTGTTCTAGCTCAGTGGGTTACCCACTGACTTTGGTCCAGGAGACTGGGGTTCAAATCCCAGTCAAAAGAGGGCATGGCAAAATCTAGTGTGGACCTTTAGGCAAGATCCTTGGGGCTACCAGCCACTCCTGGTGCTAGATGTTTGCTTGCTTCATAACCTCGTACTGTGACGTCATAATAATGTTTTCCATTTTGTGATAGGGCGCATGCAGATTTTTTTGCCAAAAACTCAAATTAATGGACTAACCTGCATAGAAATGTTTTCAGCCATTGTACGGACATTAAGGACATTAACCAAAACCCATGGGGAATTACATCGTTTGGATGGGTTATGTAAATAAAAGTACCCTATATAAAGAGATCTAATTGATTCTGCTAACACTTCTCTCTACTTTGAGTATTATAGTGACTTAGAAGGGGTTTGAGTCCTTTGAGTGCTCTCCATTCAATTCTTATTTATTGCACACATCAGATATGGTCATCTATGATCTGTATTTAGTTCACACATTGAAATGTTTTCGCACAAGCCATGGTTTGTGGTCTGATGATGTCTTTGTTTGGCGCATGCATACATACATAAAATAGTATGAACTCAGATGTGGCAGTTCTCTCATATTACATGGCAAAAAAAATCAAATGCATCAGTTATATGCCCTGGGTTCCCTCTCGGTGGCGGTGGTGACATATCTATGAGATACAGGTGGTTGTTTGGGTGAGCGGCTGTGGTACCGAGTGTTTAATGTTTACTTGAGTCAAAGATGCAGTCCAACCACTCTGAATCTCTGTTTCCCCAACATGCATCCACATTGTGATTTACTTATGGTACTTTCATCTTGTAACTGTTGATCATGGTGTGTCCACCTTTTCTTGTTGTAGCTATATGGGCCAGTTCATAACAGTATCTGATCTATGAGTACATGTAAAAAAAAATATATGTATTTAATGGATTTTTACTAAAAAATAGTCATTATTTCTAGCACTTTCATGCAAAGAAATCAACAAAAAATTCATGGGAGTAATTTCTGTTTGGTCATGTGAATATATTTGACTGTGGGTGGTGTATTTCCTGTTCTCCTGCGTCTCACCAGACTGAATCTCATATTTTCCTCAAGCCCTCCTCCTGCGCTGTTATGATTTCTTCGTTGAGAAATGCAAATGTTGGAAACAGTTTGGCTTCATCGTCACACTCCATAACAGATTGCAATCCAGTGCATCCAAGCAGTTGGAGTATGAACAAAATGTAATTTAACATCTTCAGAAGCCGCGTCCAAACATTTAGAGCCGGAGTCTCTATTATCAGTGGCTAATCCTTCCATAATTGATCCGTTCAAACTCCTTCCTATCCAGTTCCTGACCACTGCTTCAACCAGCCAATCATTTGTTCTCGCCATCCTCTGCTAATCCATTCATGCACTTTTTGCATTGCTACATCACTCATTTCTATGCATCCGAGTTCCCAGTGTTCTCCCTGCTGGCATTGGTGTCATGAAGAGTTAACAGTATTCCCTTTGAATGCCACTCAGTTCTTTCCTGATAAAGCAGCCAGTGAAAATTATCAGAGCCCTCATTAAAAGATGATGTAAGACGTCTGACTCTCTCCATCTCTATGTCTCGCCTCCTCACACTCACTCAATCAAATTCGTTCCATCAATGTTGTTATGCTCCCCTTAATCTTTGAGCGGGATATGCTAATGGCACATGTTGTATTTTCATTAGGTCTAATATGACTGAGGTTCCTAATTAATAGTTCTGATGATTTATTGCGATAGATATATGGTCACCACTGATACTGCATCATGGCAGACATTATTGTCATGTTGAATTGGTTCATTAACAATCAAATCATTACTGGAAGGCCTTTCTGCATTCCTAACAGTTCTAATTGAGTTGAGTGGCAAAGCTAAACTTTAAAATAATCTGAACTGGGCAGCGATCAGGTGTTGCTGACGATAGCAGCTGGACAGGTCACCCTGCCCACTCTCAGTCAAGAATCAGTCATTATCAGTGTTCAATCGCTCTTAGAAGATTCCTACAAACCTGGGTATCTGGCTCCTGAGATTAAATCAACATCTATCCATTTTACTTCACTGCTTACGCTGTTCAAAGTCGGCCAAGCTGACATTGGGTGACATGTTGGGTACTTATACTAGACTGTGGGAGGTACCTGGAGGAAACCCATGAAAAGTCCTGACAGAAAGAACCCAAGACCAGAGGTGAATATGAAACTGTAACCATCTTAATGTGTTGTAACAGTAATACCTACCTACACTACCCTATTTTGGTATTTTTGTCCATTATTTTTTTTCTGTTTCCATGGTTAACCTAATCCAGATTTAAATTTGTAACTCTTGCAAAGACAGGGATAATGGATATTCAATTTTTTCATGCCGCATATGAAAAGAAGATGCAAAGTTGGGACAAACAACAATGAACAAACATAATTTTGCAACCACAAATTTCAAATGATTAGTTCGAAGAGGTATCTCAAATGTCCAGAGATTGGTTTGGATTTAACTTTTGGACGTTTGCGACTTAAATGTCTGAACATTTTTTTACCAGCCAAGGCTTTGGCAGCGTCTTCAGACTGAAAGCAACAGAAATCTTCACAAAGGAAAGAGGTCACGATCCGGCGTGATATAAAGCAGTCAACAAGAATTTTGAATAGCGAACACTGTTACCATGGAGACTCACAGACATACTCAAACTAGTGATTTTGA
The DNA here is from genome assembly GCA_009660295.1 of Lophius piscatorius. Taxonomy (NCBI): domain Eukaryota; kingdom Metazoa; phylum Chordata; class Actinopteri; order Lophiiformes; family Lophiidae; genus Lophius; species Lophius piscatorius. Next base: position 46,903 of record VRLP01002707.1, on the reverse strand, counting down.
TTTTGTTTTTTTGATTGATGACGATGGTGACATACACAGCTAATAATGATCAGCCCTAACATAATAACCATTTTCCATATTAACAATTCTGAATATATTATTCTGGACTGTAACTCAAATACAATGAAGTGTGACCCTTTGTGACCCCATCTCATAATTTTTCCATTTGTCACGGATAAGGGTTTTGGTACACATAAATAAATTTGCCGTATAAAATCTCTTATGTCCAGGTATAAATGCCTTTTGCATAAGAAAAAAGAAAAAGAAAAAAAAGGTTTTGCTAGCTACCAAAGGTTATGCCTTGAAGAACTAAGATATTTCTTTATTCAAGTACACCAAGCTCATGTGTGAAGAAGACTTCACACATGAACTGACTTATTTCCACAGTATTTAATATGCAGCCTACAATAAAATAACATAATTTGACACACCAAATTGCCCATATTAATAGTTTCGTCAGCATTTGCCACTTCCGCTTGTTTCCTACAAAGTGCATTCTTGTATACATAGAGATTCCAAGTCCACACAAGTCATCAGCCTATTCATGTGATAAACCCAGTTACTTGGTTGATGACTTGAGTTGGAACAATTCTTGCAATATGTTTGTTTCCCTGAGTCACACTCTTTAATGTTTCCTGAAAAAGACATTCTGGTCCATGTCCATCACGGTCGAATCAACACAACATTGCCCACATTGGTGCCTTGTCTGGTAAATTACAACATTTACCTCCCAGAAAACGAACCAAAATAACATTTTTATTTCTTGTTTCTATAATTGTTGTATTCAAAAAGGATAATATCAATCAAATAATTATTTAAAGATTGTACTCGTCCCTTTGTGGTGATTAAAAAAGAAAAATTGCCATGTGATTCAATTTTGATTTATGTATTTTGAAACCAGCAGCTGAGGGTAGCCGAGTGATTCATCACACTCGATTAAGGACAGCAGCCAACGGAGCTCAGGAGATAAAAACTAGTGACCCATAGTCAAATCAGTGGAGGCTATCTGCAGATGTTTTATAGACAGATCAGTTTTTCCTTGTTAACTGAAAGCAGAATCTTAGGGCACTGCCTGAAGCAGACGTAGAGAGAGACGGCCAACACTGCAGCCAGTTCTGGAGGGCAAGGTCAAATGATATGAGGGGAGGATCTAACCATCAATGGAAACTATGTCCTCCAAAGTAAGGGGTGAAAGGGGGGTGAAGGTAAACACAGAGGAGGTGGATCAGAGAATGGGAGACTCAAGATGTTCAAGATGAGAAAAGTTTCAAAGATCAACAGGGAGACTCACAGGAAGGTGAAATCAAATTTTTCTAACAAGTTTACACATAATAGCTATCAAGCCTTTAAATCTCTAAAGCTTCTCTAAAAAATTTCTGAAAGATCAAATGAAAAATGTACTGATTATGTCCAGAGTAGGGTTGAATCTCTCTGAAATTAGTATAATGTATTTTTAATGAGGTATCAAGTTGGCTTTTGAACTCATATTTATGACTACGCTTTTTCTAGTTCATAGTGAACTGAAATTGGATTCAGATATGGAAATTTTTGAGGAACCTTTTGAAGGAGACGTTGATGACAGTCAGACCTCTTTCAGAGCTGGGTAAGAGAAACGGTGTGGTCTATGGAATACTAAACTAGCTCTAGCTGCTTTTACTCTATCAATAAGTGTCCTGTAGAAGAGCCTGTAGCTCAACAACACCGACAGCTGAAGTTGATCTGATTATTAGTCGTAGTTTAAAGTTTTTGTAATAAATACAAGCTGTGTAGTAGAAGTAGTCATCCTAAGAGCTGCGATGTAGTAATAGTGATAACAGTAGCTGAGATGCTTCACCGTCACAGCTGAGATGGGTGGGCTCCATTATGCCTGTTCACCATGATCTGGGATGAAAAATATTGAGATCACTGATGCGTAACGAAGTTTGGGACAGGCTTCCTGGGAAAAGCGGCCGGCTATTGTGGTGCCCTTCTCTTGCACCTCCTCTCAATATTTTTTGATATTAGTTGTGTATGTTTTGATCCTTATTACCCTGTTTGCTCCCTGTGTCTCAGATACTTTTAGACCTGACAGCTTCATCCACCTACATTATTCCTCAAGATTACATCCTTACAGTCTCACCATTCTGCCTACTGGGTTAATCCCAACAAAAGAACCTGAAGATGAGTTTCCAGATCCAGTGCATTGCGTGAGTCTTCTAACAGGTTATGCCTTGATGGCATGAAGTGAAGGTCTATAGACTTTGTGCTCCCAAGGTAGGGTACCAGTCTGTTTGTCTGTTTATCTATCATCTTACGTTTTCATATTTTACCACGGTTGGAGGAGGGTGCAAGGACCGTAGCAGAGGTTCGCCTTGTGCTGACTCACCATCCTGATCTATACTCATTGTAATGGGATGCATTGCTTTTTACATCATCAATATGACACGTTCGATTGGCTGGAAATACGTCACATGAGTATCGTGTCGGCAGACTAATTCAAATGAGCCATAGCAATAAAATGTAAATGTTAGAAAATGGATAAACATTTGTACAATCTATGAATATTGGTATTTTTGTTTGAACATTACGGTGATTGTAGATCGTACCACAGACCGCATCAAGAATATAAATGAGAAAGCAGGATTTGTACAGCAAACACCAAGAGGTCTAAAATGAAGTGAAAAAAAATATGTTGTAAGAAGGGTTTAAAGTAATGGCTAATGACTCACGCTCTGTTAGCCAACACAACTCTCTCTGGAGCAGCAGAATGACAAATATTAATGGAAACACTGTGGAAGACTTTATGGACACACGCGGACTCTTATGTATAAATTATCACAGTCCAACTTGGTATGATATTAAAACAAGAACCCGCTTAAGAAGACTGGGAGCAAGTCTCTTAGAGGTGCGATGAGACCCTTGAGAGTGAAAATTGTTGCATGGAGCAATATTGAATGGAATAACAGCTAACATGGAGTAATATTGTACAATGGTTATCCCTATAAAGAAATTAAGCATGTAATAAAGCAGATAGAGACAGGAATTGTGTCTTCAGGGCATTAAATGCCCGATAGAGGACCAAACAATAGAAAATAAAAGCTTCAGAGCAGAGGAGAGTATTGCAGCGGTTTATTGTCTTCCTTTGAACAGCCTCCAATAACTTTAAATAAATAACCACTGGCTCAGAGGAACTTATGTCAGGGATGCAAAAGAACACTATTTTCTATTCTTCCAAAAAATAAAGTGTTTCACAATACAATACTGTACGATACATTATGTAAGGTTTGGATTCATAATGCTAAACAACAACACCTCCTACTGTAACAATTTTTGAAATTGCATGTTTTGTTCCACCTCATGGGTAAAGATATTTCTCATGCCGTACTCCAAGTAAGTCTGTTCGTTGCTTTTCAGATCGTGATACAACTCTCTCTTGGAGATAAAACCATGGTTGCTGTGAATGAAATAAACCCAGGAAGATGTGAGAAGTATTGTACCAAAGTCTTAGGAACATCAGTAATCAATGTAAAAATGATGGCTGTAAATTTTCATGCAGATATATCCAATAATTTATGAGTTATTGCCAAAAACATCCAAAAAAATCTCAAAAACGTTATTATAACATCACATCATGAAGCCATGATGTGATGTTATAATAAACAAGATCCAAGATCAAGTTGGATCTTGGTGTAATGCTGCCTTCACACCAAATGCATCACAAATTTTTCACGCGACGTAATTTCAAACTAAAACAATGCAAAGCTGTATGGGAAGTATTTGCCTTACTTGCTCAAATTGACAATGTTTGGCTTGAGATTTAATTATCTTAACGTCCCACTCCACGTAAAATAAAGGAATGACGCATGACTCAAGTATATCAACAGTTCTGAAGGAGAAGCTAAACGACCTGGGAATACTACTGGCACAAGTCCCCAACAGAACGGACACACTGGCCACAGTTATCCCCGCAGAAGAGGCATTGAAGCAGTGTGAGAGGAGCCGGAAACGGGGCAGGAAGAACTGTGTTCTTATATTCACAGAAACCAGGCTGCAGGAGAACATCCCAGACGCAGTCATTCACCTATGGGGGCTAACGCTATTTCAAGCTGAAAGGGAACAACCTCGCCACATGCACCATATATTGTTCACTGCAGCTGGAGTACCTGATGGTGAAGTGTCGGTCGTATTATTTGCTGAGTGAATTCTCCGCCATTATGGTGGTCGCTGTTTACATCCACCCCAATGCTAATGCTAATGAGGTGCTGTATGAGCCCTAAGCCGCCATTATTGAACAACCAATGGCTCATCCTGAGTGAGTCTTCTTTACACTTTAACCACACAAACCTAAAGACCGTTTCGCTGAGGCTCTACCAACACGTGAACTTTGTAACAAGGGGAAATAGCATGCTGGAGTTGGTATATACGAAAATCTGTGAGGCATACCTAGCCATTCCCTGCCCCCACCTCAGTAACTCAAACCACATATCGGTGATAATACTCCCAGCATACATGCCACGGCTGAAAATGCGCCAAGCCAGCACAGAGAACCATCCGTCTCGCCAAAAGGAGCCACCACCTCAAAACAATAAGTTTCTGGCTTCTAAGCCACCTGGGACCTTTCATGGGTTAGCATATTCTCCCCTTGTTTCTGTTGGTTTCCTCCAGTTAATCAGGCTTCTGGCCAAAAACCTGCAATGTAGGTGAACTGGGGACTCTAAAAGCACATAGGTGTGAATGTTAGCATAAACGGTTGCGCTCCAGAATATCAGCTTGGACAGTTAAATGTAAAACACTATTATAATCCAGGAAAGGACCAATTAAATCTAATGATGTGTACATTATCGTTTATAATCAACATGCCCCTGATATCCTAGATCCGTTTTTGCAGCAGTCACGTTCAGACTGTGGCATCTTCTTCGCTATGAGCACAACAAAGTGACAGAACCTAATACGATTGTTGTTCTTATTCATAACACTGCAACACACCATGATGACAATATCAGATGTATTATACATTTTGCTTGCGTGTGGTGGCCGGCCCGTGCCGCACTGCCTCTCCGCCGCTTTTGTGTATCCCCTGTTGTATTTGTTTTGTTACTCGAGAATACATTACATATTCTAATTTATGCGGAAGGAGAAGCCTTTGAATAATGGTGAGGCAGGGAGCTGTCTGACTTGATCAAATATTGCCCCGCAGTCATTTCTTTATACAAGTCCGGGTTTTATTTCTGATTCACTCTGTGCTTTTAAAAGAAAAGCAACAAAAAGAGAATATGGACCTTATATATGTGTGTATATGTACGAGTATGGATGTTTATACTTGAACTGGGTGCAAATGGAGGATTAGAAAATCTTTTATCTGAGTGATTCATAATTAATGTCCGGTGTTTTGGTGGTGTGTCTGTACTGCGTTGGAGAAATGTCCCGCAGTGCAGTCCAGAATTTGCAAGCTCAAACATTAATGTTTCACAGAAATCTTATGAAAGAGAGTGTTTCTAGTACACATGTCTGCTTTTAAGTGTCGCTGCAGGGGTCAAGTATTACCAGAAATCTTTGACCAAATAAAAGTAGCTCATTTGATGCCATTGTTCTTGCTACTTTACTGTCCACATTAAGAATCAGAATCAGCTTTATTTGCCAAGTATATTTATACAAGAAATTGTAGAAAAGAGATTCCGGTTAACTGAGCTCTCACAGTATGAACATAATATAAAATAATTATAAAATACAAATAATAATAACACATTTTATTTATAAAGCGCTTTTCAAGGTACTCAAAGACACTTTACAAAGTTAAAAAACAACATAAATAGAAAACAATTGTTAGAGGTTAGAAGAGAAATGTAGTAAAAATTTATAAAAGACAATATTAAAACATTAATCATAGATTAAAAGCTGTTCTAAAAAGGTGGGTTTTGTCTTGTGATTTAAAAGTGGACAGAGTGGAGCAGTCGCGGATGTTTTTGGGAAGACTGTTCCGGACGGAGGGGGCAGCTATCGAAAAGGCTCTGTCACCCCAGGTCGGGTGCTTGGTCCTGAGAGGTGGAGAGAGGATATTAGCGTGGGAGGATGCCACAGTCTAAACGTGACTGCGGGAAGGAGGGTGATGGTGGAGCATGCTGGTGAGGTAGGAGGGGGCCTGGTTGTGGAGGGCTTTGTAAGTGAGGAGAAGGATTTTGAATTGGATCCGTTGGGGGACAGGGAACCAGTGGAGGTTTTGGAGGACAGGGGTGATGTGATCGCGTTTGCGGGAATGGGTGACCAGGCGAGCAGCAGAGTTTTGGATGTACTGTAGTTTTTTGAGGACTTTTGATGATGTGCCATAAAGAATGCTGTTGCAGTAATCAATTCTGGATGAAATGAAGGCGTGGATTGAGTTTCGGCAGCGAAGATGGAGAGTGATGGTCGGAGGCGAGCTTTGTTCTTTAGGTGGAAGAAAGCAGTCTTGGTGATGTGGTTAACGTGGTGTTGGAAGGAGAGGTTGAAAGGAGAGAGTTGCTGACGGTGAGACAGAAGTTTGGTGAGGGATTTTGGATTGATGATGATCATGTCTGATTTGTCGTAGTTCAGGTTTAGGAAATTGGCTTGCAAAATAGACAATGTAATTAAAAAATGGAGAAGGTAATAAACAACATACAAGCTATAAACAATGAACATGTTCTTATGTACAGGCTATATAATAATAATAATACATATAAGGCTCATTTAATGGTTATAAAAGTACAAAAACATATATTTTCTCCTCTCCTATATTCATAAATCCTTTCACCATATCTGCACACAAAGTATACCCAACCATCTGCTATCCCAGGTAGTTATATATAATATTTTCACTTAAGTTACCTGAGGGTTTGATCTTTGTTTTGCAGAGCTATGCGCAATCCTGCTGACTTTACACAACAACGCCTGCAGGAGATCCTCCAACAGCTGAAAGTAGAAATGCAGAAAAGCCCGGAACAAAATTCAAATCAGATCAACAGCTTGGCTGCAGCCCAATGCCTTTCAAAGACCATTGAGCTTGAGATGACATCTGTCGCTTGGAGTGCGGTAAATCTGCTTTTGATTTAGAAATCTTTATGCATGAAAGAAAGAAAATCTTGCATGAAAACAACCCTTTCCGAAAGAAAAGGCCCTTTCCGAATGAGATTTCATTCCTTTGCAAGGAGGAAGTCTAAGTCCTTTCGGAAAGCCTTTCCGATAGCCAGTCGCCATATGTAAACACTGTTTAGGAAAGCTCTGTGTCTGAGTTTTATCTGCAAATGCCCTGCATCATGACGTAATGCTCCGACTGAGTTTTTTCGGCGCTGTAATGCATTTTAAATATGGCGAGTTCAAAGCAGTACCGGTCTGCATCCGAGAGTCATTTACACAATGCATCTTTGAAAGAGTCTGGTCTGCATCAGAGAGTTATTTACTCAATGCAACTTTGAAAGAGTCCAACATAGTTGGTAGGTAGGATGGACGAAAAGTCCCTTCCGCGCATGCCCTCTTTGTCGTATTCTTCTTCTGGGCGCTTGTTGGCGGTTGGCTCCCAGCTAATCGTAGTATTATCGCCACCTTATGAACTGGAGTGTCGATCATCTGCGCATATCTGAAAGTGTTTCCGATTAGATGAGTCATTGCAAGTAAACACCGGGTTGGAGAAGATCACAGGTCATGTTAACAGATGACCGACATTGAAATTCGTGAATTGTTTAATTTGGTTAGGAGAAAAGTGTCCCATGTAAACACACCTCAGGATTTGTTGTAGATTCTGAATGTAGTCGCGACAATGGTCCTGCACTGGATGTTACAGTCTGCTGCTGAAGGAGCTGCTAAGAGCTCCCACATTCACACATGTTGGGGGTGAGAGGCGTTGTCCAGTACGGATTTCAACTTGGTTTACATCCTCCTCTCACCCACCTCCTCCACAAAAACCATTGGAAAGTCCAGGACAGAGTTGTACCTCCTGACCACAGTGTAATAAAAGGCCTTTAAAAAATTCCTGCACTCTCCGAAGGACCTTAACAAACCTTTTTCTGATTTCAGTGACAATTAAATCAACATTTTGAGAAAAAGTCTGACTTTAATCTCAGCGTTATTCAAATTGGATGACATTGAAGAATTTGGAAATGTCATGGAGACATCAAACCAAGGTAGTATTTCCATTTAACTTAATGAAAAACTATGATATACAGTGAGCATGAGAGGTTTTGTGATAATTTACTCAACAAAACAGTCAAATATAACAATGTTACAGAAATCAACTTTAATGTTACTCCCTGGAACAGAGCTGTTGTGTAGCTGGTTGGACCTGAGTTGTGGTTAGCCCTGAGCCACAGTGAGCAGCCATGGAGTGTTGCATTTAGAGGGGAAGGTTCAGGCCCTGAGATGTGGATCATTTCATCTAGCATGTGCTGAGGGGACAGATGACACGTAACCCGGAGAACTGACCAATTCCATCTGTAGCATGTCAAAGCTGGAGAACTGGATGTAAAAGAAACATCAGGCTTACGGTCGGACCATAACAACCTCTGCCCCTCAGTGCTGCACTGACATGTGACTAAGTTCCCCTCTGCTCTCCAGCTAATTATTTTCCTTGAGTCTCATCAGGTAAGACCTTCGAGGAAAACAGCAAGAAAAATTTGAATAGTGAATGGAATCAAATATCTTTCATTGAATGTTGAAATTTAGAAGTCATTGAATAACCCGAGCTGAAGTTTAATAATCAAAATTATGAATATATACATTTTTCCAGAATTCAACTTTCAAAATGTTGATAATTTGTTTTATTAATTTTCACTTTTATTTTTATTGAGTCCAAGAATTCAGATAAAACAATTAGCATTAACTTTTGTACAAGAAGCCCCTGGGTGAAGAATAAACCTCAGAATTAATTGATATGAGCTTTGATCGATAGTGGGCTTCTAGGACACGCAGACTCTTAACCTGAGGGAAGGGGGAAACTGAGGATTTATCAATGGTAATGTAAAAACTCTCAAGTAAGTCAAGGTGGATTTGGTGTCATTGAGGAGAGCCTAGGTTTTATCACTGTTTAGTTTGAGAAAGTTGAAGGAGAACCAGGAGTTGATTTCCTGGATGCAATCGGAAAGGGAGGAGGGCGGGAGGATGGAGATTTGTTGGACAGGTAGAGCTTGGTGTCATCTGCGTAGCTGTTGAAGTTAAGTTAAATTTACAGATGATATGGCCAAGAGGAATAATATAGTTGATAAGAAGAAGGGGCCCCAGGACAGATTCCTGGGGCCCCTTATGAGACAGGGAGATAAGATTCAGACGGTACCAAGGATGTGTTGGCGATTCCAATGGAATCAAGTATGTCAAGGAGGATGGGAATGCCATGTATGCCATGTGGAGGTCAGTAGTCATTTTTACCAGGGCTGTATCTTTGCTGTAGAGGGGTCGGAAACTAGACTGGAATAGTTCATAAAGGTTATTGTCAGAAAGGTAAGCATGAACCTGAAATGCAACTGTTTAGCTTAGAGATAGCTTGAAAGTAGGATGTTGGGATCTACACCAGGTTTCTTAAGAATGGTATAGTATTTAAGACTGATTTGAAAGATTGGGGAACAAGAGCTGTAGTGAAGAAGGAATATATGATGAAAGTAATAAGGGAGGATGGAGAGGGTAGGCAGAATTTTACCAAGGAGTGGGAAGGGGATCTAACTGACAGGTAAATGGCTTAGATTGAGGTCAGATATTACAATAACAGAGGGAAGTTTAAACCTGGAAAGTGAAGAGCGGATGAAGGAACAGGAATAGATGGACTGCAGAGAATGTTTTTGAACAAGTCCTTACGGGCTCTTAACCCAGGAGGAGTAGATTAATTCAGTTGTGAAAAGTCATAAGGTTGTTGCCATGTTTCAGTGAAACAAAAGAGATGATGTCATGGTGATGATTTACACTGGAGTATTGGACATTGGTTTTCGCCCTGTGCAGGACAATGCCTGTCCTCATATGGACAAAGTGTAGGCTGTTCCTGAATAACAAAGGGATAGAAGCCATTGGTTGGTCATCATAATCTTCAGACCTGAAACCAATTGAGAGCCTGTGGAACATTACGTATTGCTTCATCCGACGCTGCCATGTACCGCCACATACTGTCCAGGAGATCACTGGTCCCCTGATCCAGGTCTAGGAGATCCCCTGGGACACCATGCTTCGTATCATCAAAAGGATGCCCAAACCCATTACTGTGTCACATGATGAGTTGTTGAGATGAAATCCCCATCCCTTAGCTCAGCCTTTGATTGAAATTTGTTACTTTGACTTTTGCTATAATTTTGAATCCAGTCCTCAGTGGGATAGAAAGACATTCTGCACCATGTCCTTCCAACCTACAGCGTCCATATATATCACATTGACTGAACCCAGGCATCCTTTAGAAGCAGATGATCTGTCTCACCACATACAGACTATTGCCGCTCCAGTTTGCCATTTTCACCTTGTCTATTCTCCCCATTTTCCTCCTTGTTATTACTAATGTCAATTTATAGGCAAGTAAAATATTTCAGCTCACATAAAGGGTTCTTGCTTGGAACGGTAGATCATAATGTGAAGTCTTGTTAGTGCCTTACATGAAGTCTCACACAGGTGGGGAAGCCTCAACATGAATCTACAGAAACAACGGCAGCCATATAGTCACACGTCTGCTTTCAAGTTACATCTGCTCGTAGTTACTCCCCAAGCTCAAGGACATAATAGGCACAAACAACTCAGAGGGAAACGAGATAAATGAGGACTATAATTGTCTCAAGAATTGCAATTACTGTTATCACAGCCTTTTGTTGCAAGGATTTAGTGTATCCAGATGTGCAAATTGGAATGACTGTCATTGTCTGAGTGGATCGGATCAACCCGGCTCTTCGTGTAATTACGGATTTTTATTGACCAAACACAGCAGGTGCCGAGTCTCATAGTCAGCAGTGCTGAGACTGCTCCTGGCGGCTCCAGGTAAGCTCACCAGCTGCAAGACAATATCAAATTAGGGAAGGGACACCATTTTTATTTTCTAATAGTGTTTCTGCTAAAAGGTAGAAGTTTACCTTGAAAAAGTTGTTCATGGAATTCTATGAAATCTTGACAAAATTGGAAAGAAAAAAGAAATTAGATTTTGAGGCCAATATGGATTGATTTTTGCAGAATGAACAATGGTATGTCCTCTATGAATACGTATTTAGTGACCCATACAATTACGGGACTAGAACTTTGAAAACTTGCGCATAGCTATAATGTGGTACAAACTATTGGCAGGTCAGTGCTATATACTAAACTTTTGTTTTAGATCCAGTGCATATGCCCTCTTCGAAATCCCCTGTGATGAGCATCATTGACCATTTTCAAGGTCAAGGTAAACTTTATTATCCCCGTGGGGCAATTTTTTTATGGAGCCAGCAGAGAATGGAAACAGTAAGACTACCACACAAGCAAACACAAGAGTATACAACGCAAAGCGAAAAAAGTGCAAGATTGCAGAAGGTATGGAAAATCACATGACGCTATTTACGATGGCCATGTCTAGCACCTCGGTAAGATGTATCTGTGACCAGATGGTCACAGCCATGGTTGTGGCTCTGGAACTGTATAAATAAGAGTGAGAGGTCGTTGAGACCTCGTGCTTCATCAATCTTTCTACATGTCTTCACAATGTGTCCCAGTCTGTTTTTATTCTTCAAGGTTAGTGACCCAAACCAACAGATATAGAGAGTATAACAAAACAATGCAAAGCGCATTGTGTTGTAACATTCATAAATGCAATGGATTTGTAATGGGGGCTTAGAGTTGTTGGATGTCGAGCTGGGTTTAATGTAAGCTCCAATCTGGATCTTCACCACTTCACAAGACTAAATATTACATGGAATAATATTACCAACTTTTTTACAAAGCATCTTGCAGCCCAAATGTACCACAACATCAAAAAGGCCAAATCTCGCTCAGAGAGTGCATCGGTAACTATGAAATAACACTCTGGCATTAAATACAGATGGAGTGAGTGAGATACAGTTTTTCAGATTAATAACGACGACAATGTGATCCTCTCCCAGAGGGATTTTTTTTCATGTGTGTCGAACTATTATAGGATTATTGATTTTAGAAATAACGACATAATGGGGAAAGTGAGCTCTCTCTGTGGAGGCCTGGACGCTGAGTGCTGTCTAGTTGTACTTATTATTGTATTTGTACACAGGAGAGCTTTATTATGTTGTTCTTGCAACAACAGGGCGCTAATATCAGGCCAGAGTGTTTCAATGACTTTCATCCCACATGTTCTCCCACATGACTGTATTGAGAAGAGAAGCCTTGCAGCCCAAACAAATCCCCCGTGGCCAGTAAAGTATTTTCTACCGAGCATTAGTTTTGAAAAAGGTGAGAAGAAAGTGTTTGTGTGACAGCTCTAGTTTTATTTTTGTGCTACTTATCAGTAGTTGCTTATTCACTTTGTGAATACGATTTCATATAATAATTAAATTTTTTTTGCCTGATGTTTCGTCCTCACCTCTTACTTTCCTTATCAATGGGAGAAAGGACATTTATTATCCCGGTTCAATGCGGGACAATGTGACACAATCACTTGTTGTACTGAGCTGAGATGTGTTAGTGGGGCTGACAGTATGGGGATGGGTTTAACATTCAGATTCAGCTCTAGGACACAACGGCAGGGTTCGTAAACCAAAAACAGTCGGTAAAATGTCCAGTAAGTCCTGTCTAAGGATGTTCCGGAAGTTTATGTAAAAGTCAGTGTGTATATTGTTGCAAATGCAGAAACTAATGTATTACACCGGCAGGAAGCTGGCAGAGTCGGAAGCGATTGGGAGTGGGGGATGCAAGAGAAGAGGGAGAAATGATGGGGAGAGAGAGGGCAAAGGAGATTTCTAACACAACTTTATTTGGTGAACATGGAATGTGAACATTAGCATGAGGGTCTGTATTTTATATTCATTTATCTTGTAATATTTGAAATGAGGTATTTGCTTTTGAATTTTTCTCCCCCTATTTCCTGTGGAAATAACCTGTACCGCCTGAATTTCCATAGCTCCTCCCGTCCACCCCTTACATTATTGTATGCACAGCTGACGGTAATTTGGAGTTATGCTGTTGTAGTATTTTTCGTTTTCTCAGGGTGAAATTCCATTATTTATGTTGTAGAACTTTGGTTTGAATTGTTTACTGCTGATGTTGTTACACTGATACAACACACAAGCTCATTTGTGACGTTTTATCTAATAATATACATTTTAAATTGTTCTGATTTAACTTTGCTACACAATTAATGCTGCAGCAAGCTGCTGGGGTCATGTGACCAAGCTTTAGCATTATCTCCTGTTGTAAACATACTCTGTAAGTTTAGGAGTGTAGGCCCAGAGAAAAAAAGTTTATAGTTTAATGTGCAGGTAAATCTTTTCTTTTGTTAAATATTATAATATTTAGATATTTATAATTTACCTCATGCACTATGTAATGTTGTCCATCAGTTGCCACAGTTTCTCATCTTTTTAAATTGCTTTGAGGAGATGTTGTGTTAGAATTTTTGAATCTATATGTTCAATTTATAATTTATGGATGTTTTCAAATAAGTTTGAATGGCTCTATTCATATTTGTAAATTGCTTGAATAAATTGCTCTGCACACCATGAAAATTCCCTTTTTACAGAGGCCTGGAGACATTTCAAGCTGACATTGGTTGAGAGGCGATTTGCAAGTTCATCAAACCAACGGACAATTCAGCATTGCATGTTTATTGCCTGTGAGAGGAAGCCGGAGTACCTAGAGATAATCCATTCAAACACAGTGAGAACACACAAAGAAAGGCCCCAGGTGGACTTGAACACGGAAACTTCTTTTTGTGAGGCAACAGTGAGAGGAAGACCAGGATGTTTAATGCCTGATGTGATGGTCCACAGGATCAAATAAAACCCGGAGAGAACCTTTCTTCCACACCACCCACATGTGTTAGACCTGTATACAAGGGATTATTTTTAAACAATGCACCAATTAATGGGATTTTTGTGTGTTCAAAAAAAAAGCAGATTGCCACCCGCTGTGCAAACCTTTGTGTTCTCCACACCAGAGTACCCACACCAGAGCTGACCCATATCATTAAGGCAGCGCCTGGAGTCAGGGGATTCTCCAGAGATCACAAATACTCTGAGACCGCCAGGAGGGTCTGCCATGCTACTCCACTAAAAGGGTGCCAGAGAGCACCTTTTTGGGTTTTTAATAGAGAGGCTCTTTACCCCAAACTCACACACAGCGCTCCACCTCTGCGATGAAAGCTTTCGGGAGAACGTTTCATCTCAGTGTGCCTTCAGTGAGATGGGAAGAACAGGAGTAAAAGTTAAAAGATATCTTCATGTGTGAGGTCCATGTGAAGAATGTGTGTCTGTACTTAAATGTGAGTTTAGTAGGGTGTGTGTGTGTGTGTATGTGTGTGTGTGTGTGTGTGTGCATGAGTGTTTGTGTGTGTGCGCCCTTAGCTAGCCCTTTGCCAGAGTATGACTTTGACATTTGATTAATTTCCTGCAGTCAGTATCAATTCAAACTCTCTGAGGATATAGCTTCATCTACCTGCTTGTCCTTTTCTCCTGACGCTCTAGGTGCACCTCAGAAAAACTTGCACAGATATACAAAGTAAGTATTAATTTTCCTTTGAAGGTTGTCAGTCTCCGCACCCGGTCTGCGGGGAAGATAAGACGGCATGATGGAACTGGAGAGAAGTCAGGGTGATGAAAGGCGTGCACGGTTGACACACAAAGCTCGGCTATTAATGTGATATTGATTAATATCCACCACTACACAAGCACCCACACATTTCTTCCCCGCACCGGGCTATCATTAGCTCTGACACTAATTTGCCCCTCAAGGGTTACGTTTGCACTGAGATAGAAATAGTTCCACCTATAAAGGAGCTGACTGTCATGGGGATTAGTAAGTCAAAGATGCTGATGCAGCTGAAAAATATTGGTCAGATCTCCTGCATCTCCACTCTATTCTTATGCAGCATTTTAAAACCAGTCATTGACCACAGTGCTTCAGTTAAAGTCTGCAATATCTTGAGACACTCTGTCTGGAAAGATCACTCTGGATCCATCTGACATCTACACACAGACAGAGAAATGGGTCATTTAGGGGATAGGGGTTTGGGGGTCACAGGGGTGAATGTGACTATATATGGGAAACGTGGACAAGGACACACAAGCATTCTTTTCTGTGCTAGAGTCCAGAGGACTAAATTGCTCCCTGCACCCCAAAGAGTAATCTGTAGAAATTGTTTAATAAAATAAATATACTTATATCCAATTTAATTTATTTGTTAGCTTGGTTAACTAAGCCCACTTTGGAAGGTGCAACTTTAAATTAATACTTGTTCAACCAACAGGCCCTTACTCTGGCTTCTATAGTTTTAGCAATTTTTTATAGGTTATAGCGTTTTCACCTAGCTTCCCCCAGTGAACCTATGCGGTATTTTTGTATCCAATATCCCCCTACTTCTTTCTTCTTTAGGCTGTTCCCTTTAGAGATCACCACAGCAGATCATCTTTTTCCATCTTCCCATGCCTAATTATCTTCATCTCTCAGATCTACCAACTGCATGTCCTCTCTCACCACATCAAGAAACCTCCTCTTTGGTCTCTCCCCTTTAGTCCTGTGTGGTAGCTCCATCAACAGCATCATTTTACCAATAGATTGACTATCACTCCTCTTCACATGTCCAAACCATCTCAATCTGGCCTCTCTTACTTTGTCTCCAAGACGTCTAAACTGGCCTGTCTCTCTGTTGTGCTCTTTTCTAATCCTGTCCCTTTTCGTCACTCCCAAATTAAATTTTCTTCATCTTCAGGTCTGCCATCTATCATTTGGTCATCTCTTGACAATGCAGTTGAGCTGCTGTCACTACCATCTTGTAAACCTTTGCATTCATTCTTGCTGCTACTCTTCTGTCACAGATAAAGCCTAACACCGTTCTGCACACACTCCACCCTGCCTGCACTCGCATATTCACCTCTTTTCCACAGTCCCAGTTGCTCTGAACAGTTAACCACGAGTACTTAAACTTCTGCAGCATCTACACCTCTACTTGCATCCTCACCCTTCCACCTGGCTCTCTTTCATTAACACACAAGTATTCTGTCTTGCTGCGAGTGGCCTTCATTCCTTTTCTCTCCAGTGCAAATCTCCATCTCTTTAGATTTTTTGCCACGGCAACTCCAGTTTGACCTCATCTGTCAGTCTGTCCATCACCCATTGAAAACAAGAAAGGGCTCAGAGCCGATTCTTGATGCAGTCCCACCTCCACCTTGAACCTATCTGGGACTCATACTATCAACCTCGCCTCTGTCATACTGCTATCATACGTATCTTGTACAACTCTAACATACTTTTCTGTCATTCCAGACTTCCCTATTCAATTCCACAATTCCTACCGGAGCACTCTGTCGTACACGTTCTCTGAATAAGACAGTGCAACTCCTTCTAAACTTTGCATCAGTAGGGGTCTTTCTTGAGATGTAACAATACTGTTGCTCACAAATTTGAACCACTTTTCTTAACCTAGTTTCCACTACTCTTTCCCAGATCTTAATCATGTGGTCCATCAGCTTTATACCCCTGTAGTTACATCCTCTCTTTCACCAAGATAGTGTTGAACAATCTAGTTAAATACTCCACTGCCCTCTCTCACAGGCACCTCAATACATCGACAGGTATGTCATCAGGAACAACCATTTTTCCATTCTTCATCTTCTTCCAAGCTGCTCTCATTTCAACCTTACTGATCCTTAGGACCTTTTGATTTGCATGTGTTACACCTTCCACCATTCTCCCTTCTCTGTCTTCACCACAGCCACTTCCATTATTTTTGCAAAATGTACTACCATCTGTCTTTCCATGTTCCTGTCCTCAACAACATATCTACCCATTACCTCCTCATCTCCTCGGTTCCCTTCAACAACATGACCATTGAAATTTGCTCCGACTATCAATCAAACTATACCCTACTCTTAATCCCTCTCACTCCAGAAATGATCTTCCTCTTCGAACTCACAACCAATTTGTGGGGATTAAGTGCTGACAACATTTTTCATCACACCTCCAATTTCTGTATTCATACCCATCACTCTGTGTGACACACCAGAACACTCATCACGTACTATTCCTTTAATATCACCCCGAACCCATTTCTCCTCCCATCAACTCCATGATAAAACTGTACCCTCCTCCAATGTCTCCAGCCTTATTGCCTTTCCACCTGGTCTCTTGGACTGACAGTATATGTACTTTCCTTCTCTCCATCATATCAGCTAGACCTCTCTACATTATCTTTTCATTGTTCCAAAATGTAATGTTCCTACTCCCACCCCTATACTGCTGCTTTTCCTTATCTTTCGCTGTCTCCTGGCTTGTCTTACCGGTCTCAATTTTCGTTTTCTTCGGCCAACATTTTCCCCAAATATAAAATTGATTTGGTATAGGTTTTATGTCGGATGCCATTGCTGACACAACCCACCCCATTTTTCCAGGCTTGGGCATGGCACTGGAAGTACAATGACCTGTGACCCCTTAAACTGGGTTTACACTGTACAACTTTAGAGTTGTGGCCTTCTAATTTCAATCCACATTGTTTGAATCAAACGTTTGCGGAAGCTCAGGATTGGTGTGCTCACACTGTACGATCTTACAAATGTAGCTTCTGCAGCTTTTTGTCGCTATTTATAATTGTCAATAAAGTTTTGTTTGAGAGCTCCGAGGCTGTTTGTTTGTTAGCAACATGCTAACATGTCAGACATGAGCTGCTTGATTATTTTTTGCCATCTTGTATACTTTTTTTTTAAAGAGTTGCCAGCCTATCTGGACTCGTAGGTGTTATGAACACCGTGGACAGTATTGCTGGTCTATTTTGCAGAGAGACTTGGAGGTAAGCAAGCTAAGTTTGACTGTATAGATTGTTAACTTTATAGCAAACACCGCTGATTGCTGTGAACCTCTCTTTTTCATCCTTTCTTATTAGCCACAAACAGACTTCAACACAGTTCTAACCCCAACAATAGATCACTCCAGTAATCAACAACTGGGAGGATTTCACAATCCACCTAAACAATAAAAGAATATATGGATGATTTTGGTCTTGGCGTTTTCTGGAGATTGAAAAATCTTTCAATGAGGGAATATACCTTTTGCCTGACTTAAGAATGTTTAACCTTATTAATATGTCACAGAGTAACAACATTCAGGAAAAGCATTTGAGAAAGTTAACTGGTCCTTTCTCTTAACTGTTCTACTCAAATTTGAATTTGGAGAATCATTAATTCAACGGATAACAACCCTATACAACTCACCAAAGGCCACAGTCACCACTAATGGGATTACATCATTTCATCTACACTCCACTTCTGGATAAGATCAGCAGTGACCTGAGTCATTGGAATAATCTCCCCATCTCTTTACTGGGACGTATAGCATCTATCAAAATGAAAATTCTACCCCAAATAAAATAGCTTTTGTCTGCAATTCCATTCAAACCCACAAGCAAATGCTTCAATATTTAGATTCCGTCATCCCAATGTGATGTTGATTGTATTGTATTCTGTATTATATTATAAGTCTGTTTTTTTGTAAAAGTTTTGCTGATGCCCGCCTAGCTGCTATGTTGTTTATCGCTGCCCACCTCCCAGGAACTACAGATGAGAAATAGCTGGCACAATATATTTACTGAGCACTGTCCCTGTCAAATAAACTAAATAAATAAATAAAAATAAGTCACTCAACCCTTCAGAAAAATTAGTGTAAACGAGGTTTAAATGCACCAATTTTGTTTTGCACTAAGTTGCAATATATTTTCAGATGGATTCACCCAACCGACGCACACAAGGCTTGGACTGAGATAGAACAGATAGACTATAACAACATTAAACTCTGTGACCTCCCATTTATCACTTCAGCCATTAAACTGTTTCGAAAACCTACTGATATCCTCCACTCTGAAAGAGGTGTAATACACCTCTTTCAGGTGTAATACACCTCTTTCACCTCTTTCACCTCTTTCTATCTTGAAAGAGGTGTAATACACCTCTTTCAAGATAATAAGCTTATAACATCTTTCATAGATTTGGTATAAGAGACGGAAATTTCCTTCACTACACTCAACTAAAAAGCACAATTAAAAAATATTTCCAAGGCTTCAGATCCCTTTACAACCATCAACATTTGTAAATGAGATTATAACATTACCCCTAACATGTACAAAAAGTATCTCTAGGTTTTAAAAACTGCTCTAAACACAGGCTCAATATTTCCCCATCCCAAAATGGTAAAAATATTTCACACTCCTGCCAGACCCAGACTTCTGGGACAAGATTTGTAAAAATATATTCTCAATGACAAAGAACACAAATTTATAACTCATCCAAAATGAAATCCTTTACAGAAACATATACGGAATACAGAATACAAGATGAATAAAATGGACATCTCTGACTCCAATAAATGTTCTCAAAACACCTTAGATTCCATGCCCTATGGCTCTGCTGCACTATCCAGGCCATTTAGAGGGAGCCCTTGTGGTTAGGTCAAGGGTGGATGGTGGGGCCATACACACATCTCTTTAAAAAACCTGTCCAAAGCCATGTCTTTCTCCACACCAGCAGTGGAAAGTCCTTCTCAGACGGTTTTGCATGCTTCATCACCTGCTGTTGTCACTCGTGTTGACTTTTCTGGCAAATAAATTCTTTGCATCTTCTCTGGCCAGTGACAGATTATTTCTTTTAAGTTTCTTCATAACCAAAACTTTTGTTAACCTATTGTGTTTTGTTAGGCACATGCAACTGGGAAGCCACACCAAGGTAGACCAAAAACTTGTTGGAGGGATAAAAATATATCACCTAACCTAAGAATGCCTTGGAATCCCCTGGCATGAGCTGAAGAGCGTTGTTTGGGAGATGGACACTTGGAATTCCCGACTTGTTCTGCTGTGACCAAGAATTTACCCCGGATCAGCATAAGAAAGCGGATGGATGGATAAACCATTACTTGCTTTGGTCATTTGATCCCACCCACCAGTCACATAGGGAGAGGGCATGATGTATGGATGGTGGTAGCGGAGGCTCCATAGGTAAATGGACATGGATTTAAAAAGCACTCTTACAGCCTACTGACTCCTCAAACTCTCGCCATGTGCGCACATATTGTGCTTGAGACACGAGTAGATATTGGCAGAGTCTCCCATTTTGCTCATCACAAACATTTAGTATTAAAAGTGCACCATCGGGCATTCATATATTCATGCACATATCAATGGAAAAGCCTTAGAGAGCAAATTTTTGCAGCTTGTTCAGCATGGACGCATCAACATATGCTGAATTTGGGCATCAAGCCGCCGGCCTTCCAATTACAGGATAAACCGCTGCGTCCCTTAAGGCTCAACCTAAGTTGGATGTGCACATCAAGCCTGCCGGATCGGGGCTCCATGAGGCTATCTCCAAACATAGATATATGAGAAAGATGTGGATTTTCACGTCAACATTGTGCAAGTATTACTCTGTGACTTCAGCGTCTATATCTGTGCAATACACCACAGGCAAAAAGGAAAAAATTATTAGGTGCATAAGTATATTATTTCCATTTTGTACTCTCTCCTCTGACGCTAGAGGAAAGTCACATCATCATTACTGTGCATTATCAAAGACATTCTCCTTAAAGTAACATTTCTACAGACTGTAAAAATCCTTGAACCGCTTTGGAAGCTACTTTGGTCTTGGTGGCAAGCACAGCCACGCACATGCCGTCTCTTTCTCCCACTTGATTTCTCCCTTTAAGAGGGGGTTTGAAATTGCTTCTGTTGGTCCAAGAGTTTTCCCACTTGTCCTGTTCCACTTCCAGCTCACAGTATGTGCTCATAATGGATACCCCAGCTTGCGTCTATTCTTTCTCTTAGCGCTTTCAAACATGCTGATGCTGGGAAAATTAAATGCCACCACTCAAGTGGTAAATTTTATGGAAAAATTTTATTTCAGCAGAAAGGAAAAGCATGTTCTGGGTTGACCTTTGACTTGAGGCACTTTGCTCTTTTACATTCCCTCTTTTTAAACCTCCAATGTATTTGAATTACAAGGCAAGTTCTTAAAATCACTGCACATGAATTAACTTTTAAACATGGCCTATATTGGAAGCTGCCCTCAAGAATTCTTAATTAAATTGAAGCTATCAAATTCTGTAAAGAAGTGCCAAAAATGTAGGGTTGAACAAATATTCAATTGAAGCAGTATCCACAATATTGGTTTCATATTAACACATGCTGAATTATTATAATAACCCAAATGCTGGGTTGAGGCTGCTGGGTGATAATGTTAGGATGGTTTACCTTGGGTCAAAAATAGTGACCCAACACAGGGTTGTAAATGTCATCTCATATAGAGGTTTCTTTTGGATTTTCCCGTGTTAATTAATGCAGGCGGCAACTTAACCTGATCTTCAACCTTTGCTCCTGCAGGTGAGGCAATTGTAAAACATTAAAACTGTGGCTCAAAAGATATTGGCAATATGCTAGCTTAGTTTATTTCAATCAGGGAAGACGTGAGAATCGATGGTAAAGGGTGTTAATTTAACGATCAGAAAAATTGTTAATTCCACTGAGGGAATCTCCTCCCACGACTTCTCTCCCGATTCCCTCAGTGACTTCCTCACTGACTTCGCTCCCCAGTTCTCCGGTCCCAGATCCTGACCCTGAACGATCGGTTCCCTGTGAACCCGTCTCTAGATCTGTGCTCCCCAGTGACCCAGACTCTTGCTCTGGGGTCTCCAGTGACCCTCACTCCAGCTCTGGGGTCTCCAGTTCCCCAGGTCCCGACTCTCTGGTCTCAAGTTCCCCAGAGTCCCGACTCTCTGGTCCCCAGTTTCTCGGGCTCTTCGTGATCGGGTTCGCCTTCACGGGCGAACTCCTCCTCAACCCCCAGAGTGGTCACTCTGGGGCTGCCTGGCTCTGGCCCTTCCTTCAGGTCGTCCACCGGTATAGGTCTGATGGACCGAACCCGGGCTCGTTGACCTTTTTTTTTCAAATTTTGGCAATAAAATTGATAAAATTAATTTATTAATTTGATACCAACACATATATATTGTTTATTATTATATCGATATTATTATTATTATTATAAACGATACATGAGAATTTTTTTTAGATATTTAACTAAATAAAAAAACGCCTTCCTAGTGAGTAAAATATGAACAAATAGAGTCAAATATGATAATTAATATATAGATCTTCTTCGAGAAATTATGGCCTGAAAACCTTTGGAGATAAAGCTCCCACTAGTGTTAGAAATATAATCCTGACCTTTACCAAAATTAATCAAGTTCTTTCTTTGACTAAGGTCTATTAGGATTTAAAATCTCAAAATGATCAATGAAATAGTTTTGAGTTTTCATGTTAACACAAAGGATTGGTGGTGGTGGAAGACATGGCATTGTCGGTGGCGGCAATATTGGTTCCATTATATCACAGAGTTTTTGGTGATATAATAACACGTTGATGAGTTGGTCCCTTTTAGACCCAGCACTGGGTTACTGAAATAACTAAAAAGTTTTGTTTTTTTAGCCAGCCAATTTAACAGTGTGTATATGAATATACGTATTTCAGCTCTATTCAAAGAAGTGTTGGCTAACCACCTGAGTCCGAAGCTCTGGGGTTTCATTTGGAGCTACTACCTCATTCTTAAGCGGCCAAAGCTTTGAGTGTTATAATGCAATTTATTTTGACTGCAGCATATTCTTTGGAAAATACCTTGAAATAAACAGCATTCTTCCTTGGGGATATTGAAAGGCAAAACATCAAAGGAAGGTGAGCTCGCTGCTCACGTTAAATAATACAACCATGGAGATCAAAATTTAATACATCTCCCACTCATCAAGACTCATTTGTGATTTAAAGCACTTCTCCAGGAATAAAAACAGCCTAATTTCTGAAGGATGATCACGCTCAGACTGCCTGAAAGACGAGCCAGCGCAGGTCTGATCTCTTTTTTTGTGACAGAACAAAGGTAAGATATTCCAAGTCTATTTCCGTGTCTCTTTGAAATAAATTAAGCCAATTCATTATGGTGGGTTTATTAATGCAGAACTTTTTCTGCCCTCTAACTTGGAGCTTATTTGATCTTACATAGAGGATTTATCTCCCGAGTTCAGACTCGGCTCACTTTCCATTGAGAATTTTACAAGAATATCGAACACATAAAACTTGTAATCTTCACATCCCTTATAACCACGTCTGTAGATTTACCCAGCAACAAAGTGGTCACCAGCCAGTGTACTGCTAGTGCCGGTTCCAAGCCCGGATTAATGGGGAGGATTGCGTCAGGAAGGGCATCCGGCATAAAACTTATGGCAAATTATTATGCGGAAAACAAAATTGATTTCAAAACCAGATTGATTGAGGGCCTGTTCAAAAAATAACGTCACTGGTAAAGTTAGCGAACGGGGTACCAACAGTTTCTGTTTTCTTTCATTCAGAAACGGGGTATGATTTCCTACCAATTTGGTTTATTGACCATAAAATACTTGCAGGTTGTATGTATGAAGGGTGGAACTTTACGATGAGAAGGAAAGAATTTGACTTAAATGTCCAGTCTGTAAAACATTCCTGGGGGGTCGCACCACTACAGATCAAATGTGTCCCGGGAACACGTGTTCGTTTTTGTGAGGTCCGTCGAGATTACCTGCTGAAATTAACTCACAAGTTCTGGAGTGATCACCCTCCAAGAGAAGAAATTGTGCGGTCTCAGGCAACGATCCCAGGAAGTGGTCAGGTCCAGATGGCAATGTTGCGCTATGAGGCTTACAACCAATACACCAGCCTCCATCCCTGTGCAGCTACTGGGAAAGGAAGCTGGTGGCACTGAGCCAAGTTGAATCCTCCGAGCTGCCAGACCACTCAATTTACATCCAAACGTTTCATGAGTCTTCATGTTTTGTTTGACAGCAAGGCTCGGCCCTCCGTTGCTTTTTCTTGTTCCATATCATATGTATGACCTTCCATTTCTCAAAACACAATAACAACTTAAAACACGGAATCCCTTTCCAGACCTATGTACGGAAAAAAAGGGCTTGGTCTAAACAAACATTAAAAAAAACTTAATTTAAATTTTGAACATTTGAAAGTTGACACAAAAAACAGAATCTATACTTTATTGTTTATAAAAAGCCAAAGCAAAGCCAAAAGAAAGCTCAATGGGAAGCCAATACAAAGGTTAGATACTGTTTAAAAGCAATTTATTCTGCGTTAACAGAGGTCTAACATTATTAACATGACCTACCAAGTTATTGCATGTGTACAGATTTTTGATTTTTCATAGTCTTTAGGTCATTCCGTGTTAGCAGTGTCTACTACAAAGCTACAAAGTAAAGGACGGAACAGTAATGGGGACTTTGAGACTTCAGTTTGTTCTCAGAACGATACGAGGTGAAGATACTGTGAGATTATCTTACATTTCCTCAGAGATGCCAGTGAATGTCATCCTAAGGAATGCTGGCATTTCAAATATTTCCACCGAGTTTGAAGAAGGTGCAGAACAGTCAACTGGTGAGCAACGTGAAACAAATGAAATGAAGAGTGGAAGGCATGCAGCTCATCTCCTAGTGTTTATTCTACATATGCAGAGGTATATGCGACATATCGAGACACCTGCTGGGTCAGCGCCAGAAGGTAGGGGGTCATAAATTATGGAACGAGACCTTGAAAAACTGAGTGATGTATTTGAAAACACTATGTCTACCATAGATGTACGAGGCAGCCAATGTGCATACTGATGGCATGAACGTGTCAGCCACAAGTACAACAAACTGATGTGACTCAATCTAATGAGACATCCTTGGAGTAAAGAAGCACAAAAATAAACTGAGGAACAATTGGGGGTTAAATTTAATAATTTTCTCTTTGTTGAAGTCGTTGTCGTTGTAGTTGAAGTATGCCAATGTCTGTTAGTTTGCTTTGTACAGAAAAAGCTCTACATCAAACACATGAGCATTATTGAGCTTCAAATGTTGAGGCTGTGGTCGGCCTTTATTTGGCCTTATTCTTACCCGGTACTGAATTTAAATAAGGCCAGACCGTGAGTCCATCTGATCTGACCTGATCTGATCAAGTAGTATGTTTCTCTCAACACTGACTTCATGTTGTTGCTCAGTAGGTTTCTGTGGAATAAACAGTATGATCCAGACCAGTTCTTTCTGTGTCTTTGATTTGGCGCTATAAAGTCATGAACTAGAACTTTATTTGATTATTTTTGGTTTTAATTCAATTTTACCGTGATGGGAGGAGAATAAAAAATGAGCATTAGTGAGAGGTGTTAATGACAGGATAGTTTGAGAAACAAACTATGACCTGAGTTGACAGAGTACAAGTCCTCCTGATTTCCTGAACTTTCTCTCTCTATAAACCAACCATTTCCACACTTGCCAGCCTGTTCAATGACCTATAAAGCCCCGGTGTCTAAAAGTAAGTCAGGGTTAAGTTCTAGATTGTATCCTGTATTGCACCTCAGCTCACCCCTCCCTAACCAAGAAAATATGGAGGCCTTCAACGTCTAGTCAAGTGATGACGCTTTTTTAGATAGATATATTTAGAAATTGACTCTATAGATCAAAGCTTACATGTTAGATAACCAATAATAATATTTGCTCCGTATAACAGAAGCATTGACGTTCACGGAGCAAGCACGCGTTCCATGGTCCGAGGAAGCGGTGTTGTCCAGGCGGGGACCAGAGCCACTTACCATCTTCGCCCCCAACCCTTTCCAAGACGACCCAGAGCTGATTGTGGAGCAACAGCATCACATTCCTAGAAGGGAACTCTTATAAATATATATATATAAAACGAATGAATTCATTCATTTAATTATGCCAATGCAGGATTTTGTACTAAGAAAATTTCACTGCTGCCAAAATACTGCAAATGATCCCTATGAGGGGTCATTCCGGACCCAGTAAAGAGGGTTTCTTTTTGTGAAGTTGTCAATATGGGACAGGGCTTGTTTCATCGTTTTACAGTACACTCGAAAGAATGAATAATTGCATTGTTAAACTTTTAGTACTTGCATCTATTAGATTTTTTTAAATAATCATGTTCTTAAATGTATGTATTCAAATTGCATAGAATCATCATAAATATGTTTATTAGGAAAACAATGAACAAAATTTTAATAATTAAAAAAATATGAAGAAGGTATGAATATATTTCTTTGTAGAAAATGCATTTTTCTGCAAATTTATGAGATTGGTTTATGTATAATTGTCAGGAAATTAGTATTCTGCATGTGAAATGTATTTAATTAATTAATTTTTTGTTTATGTTAAAATTATGTAATCCACATATATGGAAACTTTACATGTCATTAAAATACATAAATCTTAATCATTAGGTTTCAATATTATTTGAGTGTACATTCTGTCATCAAATGCAGTCTACCAAAAATTGCAAATGCAAGTTGGTACACAACATGGGTATTATTGCAATTTAAGAAGCCAGTCATGTTTTGTTACTGAAAGGCGACCATATGTTCACAGTCATTACAATTACCGCAATGAAAATTGCCCTTGGGTTGACAAGGCAAAGTGACAGGTTTGAGAGTGGTAAGGTCACTCCTCTCTAATATTAATATGTTGCAGTCTGATGAACCGCGAGATAGACAGGGAGTTTGGTGCAGGTTAAGCAGTAATGTGGATGTTATATAGGTCCGTTGTGGCTTTCAGTTTACCAATCTATGTTCCAACCCTCACCTTTGGTCATGAGATCTGGGTAGTGACCTCAAGAATGAAGTCAAGGATACAAGTGACTGAAATTAGCTTTCTTTTAGGGAGGCTGGGCTCCGCCTTAGAGATAACGCGCGGAGATCCAAGGAGTGAGCTTGGAGTAGAGCTGCTGCTCTTTCACGTTTAAAGGAGCCGGTTGAAGTGGTTTGAGCATCTGATTAGGATGCCCCCAGTACGCCTTCTCTGGAGTTTTTCCAGGCACGTAAAACTGGGAGGGGACCCCGGGTTAGACTTAGAATTCCCTGGAGGGACTATGTATCTCACGGGACCTGGGAACGCCTCGGGATCCCCCGGGATGAGCTGGAGAGCTTAGCTGGGGAAAGGAACGTCGGGAATGCCCTGCTGGATTTGCTGCTACCGCGACCCAACCTTTTATAAGCAGCAGAAAATGTAGTGGACTGTAGAATGTATTGAGATATTTGCAATGTGAGATGGAGCAGAATTACTTTTGTTATAATTTATATCTAAATATCCATTTTCTCCATTCAGCCACTGGCTCAGATTTATATGTTTTCATGGAAACAGTGATGCATTTCATGAACTGTTGGTTATGTTCTTCCAATCCAGGAACAGAGATGTGAGTGGCTAAGAATAAACTAATATTTTCACAATCTGATTAATAAATGTTCCTCTTCATCCATCTCCTCTGCCCTTTGTATACTGCACTTACATGAGAGCAATAATAGCAGGGTCTCACTAATAGACAAATTTCATACAATTATTGTGTATGTTAAAGCAAAATTAACTTACGGACTTTCTTAGATGAATAACTACAGCAGATATACTGTAGATGGATGGAAGTAAATTGATTGACACGTCACAATGAGGCTGAAAGCAATGAATTTCTACAATACATAAAGTATACACGCACACACACCTTTAGCTTTAACAAGTTAAAAGTTTTCTCATAAGCATGGGTAGGGGAATTGCTCCATTCACAGACATCTGCTCTTTCCAATGAGGACCAATACCAACTGAGGGGCAGGTGGGTAGTAGTTAAGTACAAATACTTTCTTACTGTACCTAACTGGAGTTTTCAAGAATTTGTACTTATGTTCTTGATAATTTTACTTTCTAAATTTTGAAAAACTACTTTCTTTTTTTTAGACATGTTACTTTAGTCTAAAGTGGTTTCCAGAGTGCGGGTCATGGCATCCTTGTGGACCACAAAGGAATTATGTGGGCCGCCAGCGATCATAAATTAATTCATTATCTACCACTTATCCTGTTCATGGTCGCAGGGGGCTAGAGCCTGTTCCAGCTGACATTGAGCAAGAGGCAGGGTACACCTTGCACAAATCACCAGTTCAGAGGGCCGACACATAGAGACAAACAACCACCCACATTCAAACACACTCCAATTTTTAGTGTCACCTATATTGTATGTTTTTGGACAGTGGGAGGAAGCGGGAGTTCCCAGAGAGAACCCACACAGACACAGAGAGAACAAGCAAACTTCGCACAGACAAGCCAGCGGAGTTGGATTCGTACCCAGTATCTTCTTGCTTTGAGGCAGCAGCCCAATCACTGTGCCACCATACCACTGTGTCAGTGATCATTTAAAATCCTAAAAAGAAGAAGAATATTTGATGGTAAATATCAGGACTGATGTTAGGTATAAGCATTAAGTCCGTAACAGTGTAATATGATATTAATATAAGTGCCACTTAAATTCATTTTTATTTATAAATGCTTTGTAATTAGGTTATTAACTAGATTTCAAATATTTTGTAAGTCATTACTAAAAATATATCAACAACTTAGAACGTAGCACTAACTAATTAGTACGGGTTCAATTTTTAGCAATATCAAGTTACTGCTGCACTTTCTATCATGATATTAAGCTACTTAATCTGCTACTCTGAATATCTATTCATTAGTAAGTTTTAAATTATTCATAAATACTACAAAACATAAGAAAATGAACTAGTTAAAAACATGTATAAAACTTAATAAGAGTAGTCTCATTGTACAATAGTACCGTTATCATCAGATAAGAGAACATTCTACGTCCTCAAAGAGCATGTGAGTATAACCTGACAAAGTGAAGCACAGGGGTTAGGTATATAAATGAATAAATTATCAATTTGGCCCTGAATTCTATCTATAAAATGCAATTTTGTAGTTTGTTAAATTAAGCGTTTAATCGACTTAATGTCAAGTCATCCTCAGTCCAGCCAGAGTTTGTTTGTAGAATTACAGAAACAATTTAAATGCAAGGAACAAAATAAATAAAAACTTTATTTACTATTATTACCTTTATCTTAAATCCAGATTCAAGAACAGCAGGAGGGTTCGGCTCCAATTATCACAGCATCAGATTCACAATCTCTCCGTTCGTTTGACAAAAGGGAGCCCTGTGATTCCACTGTAATTAACAAAGCCATCAAAAGTGTTATTATAGAAAAGGCAAAACGGGATAGTGTCATGAGCATTGTAGTGCTGGAGAGATAAAGAAAAGGCCTGCAGGTAGAGATTTGGAGAGATAGAAATAAGGTGAAGGGAAAGTGTGAGAAGTTTGCTGAGCGGATTGATTGTTGCCCTGCAGCTGAGGAAATGATCATGGAGCAGCAGCGTTCATGACCTCCTGAAGAAGGCTTTATTACTTGGTGAGATCTGCTGTTGAGATGAGAGATGCTTCAGCTCCATTTATCTGCAAAATCGGTTGAGACAGAGAGTAATGGCAGCTGTTAATGCCTGTTGATTAGGAATAATCTGAGCAGCAATAGAACATCCTCAGATTAAAGACACAGCGTTCATGATTTAGGGTTTAGTACGTTCTTTTTTTTTCCTTTTCATACTGAAAACCTGAATGCTCATATTAATTAATTGGAATGAAGAGTGACCAGTAAGAAATGCCAGGAGTCAGCTCACCCAGGTCCCGTTCTGCTTTGCATCCAGCCACAACACACATCCATGCAGAGTGGCGGTTCCATTGGGCTTCTTCAGCAGACCCCCATGAAAAAAGCCCTGACCATCAGATACCTGCTGACAAGCTCCACTCCCATATCTGGCACCGGAAGGGTGCCCAGTCTCTGAGGTTATACGGGCAGCTGATTAGGCTCCCTGAAGACGCCACCATTTGGAGGTTCTCCAAGCACGTCCAACCAGTAGGAGATCCCAGGTTAGACCCAGAACTCAACAGAGGGATTATATATCTCCTCTGAACTGGGAATCACTCAGGATACCCTGGGATGAGCTGGAGAGTATTGATGGGGAGATGGATATCTTTAATACCCATGCTGCCACCACCACTAACTCTAGATAAGTGGAAGAAAATGGATAATTGGATTGAATGAGCTATGAAAATTTAGCCGCCACACCTCCAGTGTTGGTACAGCCCAGAACCACAAAAGTCTTTTACGTAATTGCCTCTCCAGTTCCCTGAAAAAATACACTTCTTAAATACCTCCTTATTCTCCTAGGTCCAGCCCATATTATGCTCAACATTAACAAATTTCTTGTTTTTGCTCTTACCTTACACTACATCCTGTAAGACTGTAAAATGAGCAGGTACCGTTTTTGTTCATACAACAGGCTGATTTCAAGTCTGCTTGGCCAGGCCATAATTAAACGTCTGGTGACCACCAGAATGAGTTGATAGATGCCATTGAGAAACATTCTGCAAGGCGCACATATGAACATCTTTGTTAGTGACACTCAGGCAAAGACTGGGCACAACCAAGAATAGTTACCATTATAACCTCTGGAGGGACAGTTTGCAGCACGGAGAGGATGAGTACGAACTCCTACTACAGGTTGTGTTAGGAACCACTCTGCAACCAGACTGAGGCAACAAAACAACTGATCATGCTCGAGTGCGCTATAGAAACTGATGAGGAGAAACAAGCTACATGCAGAATTTAGTGAAGAGGCTCCTGGACAGAGACTAGAAGACACTGAATGAGCAGGTAGAGGTGGGCTGCAGAGGATTTACCGGATCTTAATCCTCACCTGACAGGGAAGTTGAGTTCAGCAAAGAAGATGATCCTCCATTCAGGTGGTTTTGGATCAAGAGGGTTGATCCTTGGGCTGTTACTGCTGGAACGCAAGGCAGGGGGTTATGAAGCCCAAAACAATTAAGGACCCTCGGTTAGAAAAAGAAGAAGAAATCCTTTATTGATTAAATACAGTCATACACAGTACAACATAGTGACATTTTTTCTCTGCATTTGACCCATCCCTGAGGGAGCTGTGGGCGGCCCTTTGAAGCACCCCGGGAGATAGGGTTTCAGGATCTTGCTCAAGGCCCCTACGACATGTAGTCCCTGGTGGGATTCGAACCGGGCGGGATTTGAGCCCAATCTTCCGATTGGGAGACGGTCGCTCCACCCACTGACCTGCAGCCGCCCCTGATGATTAAATCACTGATGAAGCCTTCAGGCGATGCTTAGGCTTATATTTAAAACCACATATGCAATGCATCAAAATACTTTGAGCCAACTTTCAGTCGGTTTGAATGTTTTTGTTCAAATACATTTCTGGCTTGGAAACAATCAAACATAAAGATGAACATCAGCACAAAATATTGTGTTTCAGCATATTCCGTCCATGAATATACGCATTTGTTGTAACTTTACAAAACCCTTTATCAGTCAAAACACTGTTTCACCTCACAGTTGGAGTGTGATTCTAATTGGCAGTTTCTTCAGCATTTTTTAGTTTAGAAGAAGCAGCCTTTGTTTTTTTGTTTTTTTAGAGGGGGGGAGCGGATGGGAAGTTGGCAAAACTGATGATTAATCAAAGCTGGAGTGTCCTCTGATGTCACAGTGCAGTATAATAATCTTTTTACCCTCATCCGCAGCAAATGAATGACGGCGCTTTCTTCCAAAGTGATGGCTAATAGCAGCCGAGTCTCTTGCCAGCAGTGAGAAAGCAGCCCTGGATATTTCTTTATGTCTCCTTGACGACATGCCATCGTTCTGTTTCCACATAGCTTCCCTCCCCTTTCATTTTGTCCCACTTTTTATTTCCCTCTTGTCTTCTCCGGTGTGGAGAGGGGATGATAGCAGTTTCAGCTCAGTTTTGAAACTGGGATCAGATCAGGATCAACTGTTTTGAACCTGAGCTCTTTTTTATACTGTTGTAGGCTATTATGTCTGACATTAATGAATGAAATTTGAATTTGTCATCGGTTTTCAAATCACATGGCCAGTCCTGTCTTAAATTCTGCGCTGACTAGCACTTTTTTATCACTAAAATGGTCTTTGGGGATATACCAGAAATGTGTTTCATATCAGCAGCACGGAGTCCTCATTTTACAGCATCCACAGCACTGATGTTAGACCTCATTCGCGCTGGTGTTCAGGTGAAAATGCCTCCAATTTCCATTCTGAGTGTGATTAAGTGGGATTAAAGGCTGCAGCAGTGTGGACTGCAGTGCTTTCCAGGGTACAAAGAAAACATCACCCCACAGCCATACATGGAATTGACTCAACTTTTGAAGTTCCACAACTCATCAATCATCAAATAATTTACCACTCAGGTTTATTATGATGCTTGCTGCCATATATAAGATGTCATTACATTATTGCTCTCAAACCTTAATCCGTTGTGTTCCCAACCACGTGCTAATGGCTGCAATGCCGGATTTGCTGTTAATGACGCTTGACGCGATTGGCAGCATTGCATCTTTCCTTAAGTTGTAGCATATTGAACCCTCAGAGTTGCTGGGTAATTAGTCACTTGTATTTGACGTTATCTGTGCACTTTTCCTCCGTAAATGTTTTTGCTAGGTTGCTCGTTCAACAAACTGGAAGATAAAATGTGTTAATATTGGTAAGTTAGACTAGGCAGGAATAGCTTCTGTGGCTCCCGGTGATGTCTGTCGTTCCTTCAATAGATCGCCACTGCTCCTCGTCTTGTTTCATTCCTGACATTCTCCTGCGTTCTCTCTCTGGAACTCACTGTCTCATTGCCCAGACTGTGGTGTACATGGCTTCATTATAGATGTTCCTCCTCTGTCAAATGTCTCTACAGTGAGATATCAGGAGTAAAACTATTTGTATCCATATTAATAAGCCTCCTTCTGAGTAAGTGCGTGTGGGTGTGAGCACACACACAAACACCCATTACACATACACACACAGTCCATGAGACAGTCCTCCCTCCATTGAAGTCTACAGACCAAGCAATATAATATTCTCTTTTTTTCGTTGAGGGCCTGTCAGAGACTCTCCTCACTTCTATTTACTTTAGTCGAGGCTTTCTAAATTGAGAGAATTATCTGCTGGCAATGGAGCTATAATTACATTACCAGATCAGCATTCACTCCAGAGAGAAGTCTGAACTTTTTCATCACAGCTGTAAAACTGCAGACAGACAAATTGTGCTAGTGTAAAGAAAAGTATAAGAAAGAAAAAAAGGAGTGACTTTTGAATCACCGATGGGATGTTGCTCTGTACTGATTGTACATTCCCTCTGATTTCAAGAGGAGAGAGCCGAGTTATTTACCAGGGGATATACGTTCCAACTCTTACTCTCACCAGTCATGAGCTCTGGGTGGTCACCCAAACAATGAGGTCTTGGATTCAGGGCAACTCCCTTTGGTGGTTTTAAAGGCACGTCCAACTGTGTGGAGAGCAGTGGGTAGACACATATTTCACTGGCGGCATTGTATATATTATCTTGTCTGAGAACACTTTTGGAACTTCTGGTATGAGCTGGAGACTATGCTGGTAAGAGGGGCATCTGGAATACCCTGCCTGACATGCTGCCACCATGGATATGGGGAACACTGCGTAAAGCTGGAGCACCAGAGATTGCTTGTTCAAGAGGAATTCAACCAAAATACCTTGCAAAGGTTGTCACCCGGTAGTCCATAAAAGGTGGCAAAAAATTTTGAGAGCGGGAGGCACTCCCAGTCTTCAATATTTTTTATCCTTAGCTTCAACATAATCTGTATAGTTCAATAGAATAATCTTACGACATTCTCTTGCACAAATATATGACTTCCATGGCAAATATATTTCGTAGGAGGCCGTGTTTTGTGAAATATAAAGCAATACATAGTCAGTAATACATTGCATCAATATAACAACGATTATAATAATGTATCCTCTTAATTATCATTTATCATTCAGTACAACATTGTGAAAGTAGTCCTCTGCATTTGACCCATCCCTGATGACAGAACCCCCCACCTGCTGTGTGGGGGTAAGCTACAGCAAGCCCATTCAAATAACGGTTTTACTGGACACCTTTTTATATTTTAAGCTTAAATAGTTTTATTGTGAAAGCTTTTTGTAAGAGAGATGAGAGAGATGTGCATAGAGTTCCGCCTCGGGAGGATACATCCTGGACAAATGTGCTAAAAGGAAATTATATATACCCTTTTAATTAGATTTTAACATAATTACCGAAGACATTTCAACATAACAAGTATTAAAAATGTTGTTTTGCTGGCAACAGAAAAATATATCATGAACCTTTGGAGAATCTGCAGCAGATAAATTCGCAAATAACAAAGATTGAAGCTGAATGTGCATCTTTTTTGACACTTATATCAACCCATAAAGAGCTCCCAGAAAAGTGAGTACACAGACTGATCTGTGTTTTACTGCTGCTTTTCTACAACTTTACTTTATTGGCTTTCGGATAACAAATCAGCATGATATGTAGGTATTGAGGACAGGTCAAGCCATCCTCTTAAAAAGAGACAGATAAAATTAACATCTTCACCCCACTTCCATGTCTTTATGGGCTAAAAGCATGAAAGAAGTGCTGATATTACCGCTGGAAACCAAAGCACCTGAGCAAGAATTGTCCCAGGAGACATTAAGAATTTTAAAAGTGTATCATACTCTACCAAAGTGAGCTTTAAGTCACTTTTCTTGCAGAATGAGTAGTGACTGATTTCAGCTC
The DNA here is from genome assembly GCA_009660295.1 of Lophius piscatorius. Classification (NCBI taxonomy): domain Eukaryota; kingdom Metazoa; phylum Chordata; class Actinopteri; order Lophiiformes; family Lophiidae; genus Lophius; species Lophius piscatorius. The sequence goes on along the minus strand of VRLP01002707.1, from coordinate 12,274 downwards.
TGCGGCTCTAGGTGAATAAACAATACAGTGAATCTCGGAATTGCAGATTTCTGGCCGGTGAAGAACATGATAAAAGTCAAGAGAAAGAGAAAATGTTCAAGATGTACTGTCTAGCAGAAGAAAAATCAATTTTTATAGCTATGAGTTTATGGCTGGATTGTTCTCTGTGCCTGTTAATGTTGCTCTGAAGATCATCATTGCATGGTTATTAAGGTTTAAATAGGTTAAAATACCACATAAAAACTACCAGCTGTCCTGGAAAGGACCCAGAGAGCACCTGTTCTTTTAAAGTTGGAGTGTGTACAATTAAAGGCATCTCTTTGAAGAGATGAAATATTCTATTTATAACTATGTTTTCTTTTACTGTAAAATCAGCTATATATATATATATATATATATACTCTTAATCTCCGGGGGGGTCCAATTCTACGGAGGCTACCGTAATGCGTTGCCATGTTTGTAAAGTAGCCTATGCAAAACCATTCACTGGCTCTAGAGAGGGGTTTTCTTGTTCATAGAGAGACAGTGAGGAAACCAAGAAGGAGGAAGATGATGAATGAAGTAGTTGCTGTTTTGTGTTTCTACAAATGGAGGATCTTACATACTATTTAGCACAAGAAAAAGCATTGCGGCCTTACACCTCGCATGAAGAGGAGAAGGGAAGTAGGTGAGTTTCACACAGTTCGCCAAGGCGATTCAACTTGCCGGCCGCATTTGCCCCAAGGCAGTGAAACGTGATCAGTTTCGAGTTGACTTGAAAAAGGTTTTGGGAAGGTACCTCGTCCCCACCGACGAGGTACCTTCCTAGTGACCTCAAGTGACAAAGGCCACTTTGGCCTTTGTCCGACTACTGACTGTACTGACTCTTTTTCCCGATGGGCAATCACTCCAGCAGCGTTCGGACGAGTTTAATTCCCCACGTGGACTACATGGTCCTCACTAGTTTACATCTCAAAAATCTTTACACTGAGTTTCTTATTTTTCCTTGTGTTGAACCCGTGGTGTTGATGCTTTATAAGAGTCTGCATCCATACTAGCAGCTCTGTGAGGTTTTTGTCTGATGCTGTTTTATGCTCAATAATGTTAATAAAGCATAGCTATTGAATGCTAATTCAAGCATGCTTATTATTATTGAAAATGCCAACATGGTTTCCTTTTACCAGGTATAATGTTTACCCTGGTCATCGATTGGGTTAGTATGTTGGGATGTTGCTTTGTATTGTTTTGATTTAGTCCATGGACACTATGATGATCAACATGACAATGCCAAAGTCATCAAACACTAACTGTGATTGGGCAAATCCCTCAATAATCCAATGCTCTTGCTCACCTACGGTCATGACCTGCAGGTAGTCACCGAAAGAATGAGTTGAAGGACACAAGCGCCTGAAATGGGCTTCCTTCGTAAGATGGTTGGGCTCAGCCTTAGAGATGAGGTGATGAACTCGGAAGCCCAAGCTGCATCATGTTGTAATGAGCCAGATGAGGTCTTTTACCCATCCGCAAATTTTGGGATACCTAGAATGAGCTGGAATGTGTTGCTGGGGAGAGGGATATCCAGATTACCCTTCTTGACCTGTAAGTCCAGAAGTACTTACTGCCTCTTCTTCTTCCTCTTTGGTTGTTTTTGTGTGATTGTGCAAACCTAATCGAACACCAATGAACTATTTTTGACCTCGTACTAGCAACATCAGTAGATAAATCATGATCCGAGTATTTTCTCATATATTTTTTGTAAATCATGATGACTCATCCAAAAGACGTTAAAATTGCAGAAACCATAAAAAGTATTATCTTTAAGTTTGAATTGGTTTTATGAATTTGTCGGTTACTAATGAACAGTGTATAATATCATGTACTCGGGGACTCAACAATTAGACAAGAGGAAATGGACTCTCTACTCAAGCTATCATTCAAATGGACTAAAATCACATAAACTCACTTAGACATTAACACTCCCTCAAAGCTCTTCAGGTTCTTCAAAAATCAATATTGTGCTTGATCATCTCAATTTTGCCCGCCTGTGTCAGCTCTTCAGATCTCAATTTTGGGGAAATTCACAGATTTAACGACAGGTTGCTAAAAAATATTGTCAGTTATTGCTAGATACAAATGATTATAGCCATGCTATGCTTCAGCACATTGCCTGGGCTCACTAGAAGTGTGATAAAATGTATGTGAATATGGGTATTTTTGTGTGATCAAACTCATTTGCGAATTGACTGTGTGTGCTTGTGCAACACATTTAAAATAGGATGTTTGTCCTATTCTATTTGTGAGCCAATTGTAATGTCTGAACACAAAAAAAAAATAGGCGTTAACTGTCATCCCCGACAGTGAGAGAATATCCCTGAAAAGTCACCAATCCCCTGCATTGTACAAGCATCCTCCTTATTGAGCAAAATAAATAAATGTGAAGTTAAGTCTGAACAACAGTGCTTTTCACGAAGAAAGCTCCCCCAGTGAATAAAAAATTTACTTTTATATGAAAGTTAATTCTCCTTGAGTCGATTTACATGTAATAATATGGACTAAATTGGAGTAACAATTAAGAAGCTATTTTTGAAAAGAACAGTATTTTTCTTAAAAAAAAAAAAAAGAGAGTTAATTATGGACTATTAGAGTAAAATACCTGTATAATATATTTACAAGATAGAGCTCAATCATGGGCCAAAGCTAAAGTACCACCTGCTGTTGGAAATATAAAACTGACCTCTCACTACATCAATCCAGTTCTCCCTTGCACCAAGGTCTATGTGGGTATAAAATTTGATAATTATCCATGACATAGTTTTTGAGTAATAGTTACAGCCATCACGTTAATCACCTATTTAATATTTTGTGGGTCCGCTTTTTGGGACTGAAACAGCTCAGTCATGTCTCTGTTTGTTCCAAAACCTTTCTACTGGAACCAAAATTAACTTCTTCAACAGTTTCTGCTAGATCAGTAGATTCAGTGCAGTTCTTTATATCTTACATGATGGTTGGGGTGAATACTGACCACAACATTACATCAACACTGAGGGCTTTATTTTTTGCCTATTGCAAAAGTATTATTGTCAGGTATGTTTCATTGTCATACCTCCTGCCCTTTTCCAAGAGAAAATTGAGTGTCACAACTCAACAGGTTTTGATACGACTTTAGCTGAAGAGAGCTTGGACCCAAGTGCAGAAACGAGTCCGAGGCAGAGCAGGGGCCTTTCAGAGGTGTTAACGATGGCAATTAGAGAGGCCTATAGGAGAACTAGTTTCTGGTTTTTCTTTTGGTATATTAAAGCATGTGAGCTCTTACTAGACAGAATTATGTAACTTGATACAACCAAAAAAAGTCTAAAAAAAATACAAAAATGTATCATGAATAATTAATAATTAATAACAAAGTCTCATCTTTTATACTGTTTAAAACAAGGTTGACCAGATGCTTTTTTCTTTGAAATTGTATAGTTAATTCAGAGTGTCTGAGATATTCAATTAATGCATTTAAGAAATTAAATGTGCAAAAAAAAAAATGTCCATCTCTTTTTTATATAAAAGGGTAAAACAGAACAATATAGATGTCACCAATACAACTTGGGATAGGGTTGAAGGGATCCATCAGGTGAAACCATCCAGTACGGGAAAAGAGCACCATTTGTGGGCCGTATTTGAAGGAATCTTCAAAATGGGACAGCCAGGACTCTGAAGGTACAGCGTCAATTTGAAAGTTCTTTTTGCAATCCCCTGGCCCTTCAGCCTACACATTGAACACACTGAATCCAATTTTGCTCGTGATGGCTGTTCCATTAGTGTGTGAATGATTGCACGAATGGTTGTACCTCACGTGGTAGCCTCTGCCACTGTATGCTGGCTTGTGTTGCAAGAAGTGATTTGAATGGCCGAGCAGACTAGACTGGTTGTGGACCCTAAAGCTGGACACAGTTATGTTTGTAAAAGTGAGCTTGCATCAATACCTCTCTACAAACACAGTATCTCTCCCTATTCAGATGCCGAAAACCAACCAACTAAAATCACATCCGACATTAGGAAGGTTGCCAGTTCATCACAGGTCAAACAAATAGAGACAGACATACTCACATTCATACCTTGGGGCAATTAAGAGTCACCAACTCACCATACAAACCTGGGGACAGCGTGCAAATGCACAGAAAGGCCTCAAGGCCAAGGGTGGATCTGAACCTTGAACCTTCTCTTTTTCTGAAAATTGAATGTACCTTGTATCAGAGTTAATTAGGTCCACTGATAATATTGTACTATTCTTTCTTTTTTCCAATGGGGGTGATTAGCAAACTATTTATAACAGAAAACATAATGAGATGGGAAATCTCCATACACCCCTTTCTCTACCATTTACTTTTTCGGAAAAAATACAAGTGGAGAAAAATTCCATATGAGCGGCTTCGCTGAAGAAAAATTTAAGATGTGCATTCTGTTTACCCTTGAAGGAATCCTTGCTGACATATTGATTTAACTGTATGTGTGGGTCTACATAATCCGTTTGTCATGCTTCATTTTCTTATTGTTCACCATTTGTCTTTATCGGTTTGGTTTATTGTGTCTTGTTGCACATTTCTTAATTAAGTTTTGATGGGTGCTTCAAAGATAGAAAGTTTGGTCTCAGGCTTGGTTTTTGTGTGAGTGGGTTTCCCAGCTGCCGCACCTATTATGAATGAGCAGAGTGATTTATCATGTACTCTCCACGGCCTAGCCAACTCTAGTGACACACTTCAAACAGTCACACACTAATTCAAGTGTGTCTCCCCTGATGGTGCAGTGCACATCTTACAGCCATGATCTGATGAATATCCATGTGTGAAGATCAACTAGATGTTAGTCAAGACTTCTGGAGGGACCTCATATATCTTTAAAGTTATACCGTCAACATAAATTCATTAACTGCTTAAAGAGAGGAGCCCGAGGATCTGAGAAATATTTTAAATAGAAGAACTAGAGAATCTTAGGAACAACTAAAAGAGAGAAACCAGAGGATCTGATGAATAGCTAAAAGAGTTGAACCGCAGGTTGGAGAAACAGCAAAAATAGTTTTCCTCGGATTTCAGTCAAGGCTATATGCAGTTTAAGAACAGTTTATTGTCATGAATATTAAATCGCGTGATGAGTCTATTCTGTGGAAAGTGGCTATTGGAGTAGTTACCGTGTCGAGAGAGTGTTGAGCAGGCAGGCAGAAAGAGCTGACACGACTGACCAGAGAGAGTATTGAGAGAGGCTGACAATGAGCAGGGCGACATTGGCAGACAGATCCGCATTGGCAGATGGAACGATCTGGCAGGGAGTGGAGAGCCGAACGGAGCTCATGCGCAACAGTGGCTTGATTAGCAGATGAGTTTCAGGTGTGCGGGACAGTTGGCCGCAGGTTTGGATGTGATGTCAAATCAGCACCACACCTCCAGATATCCAGAGAGAGATTGACATTGATTCATCCATTGATTCATTTTATGTAACTACTTACCCTGTGCAGGGTAACAGGGGGCTGCAGATGATCCCAGCTGACATGGGGCGAGAGATTGGGTACACCCTGGATAATTAGCAAGTTGGCAATAGTGTGGAGTGAGAGTACAAGGACAGGTATCGATACTGAAAGATTCGGTATTGTCATGCCTCATATTAATAATAATAATAATACATTTAATTTATTATTATATTTTTTTACATTTTATTTTATTCGAATATTGGTTTAATTTAAGACCATGGGCAAAAGTTTGTTGCTTTAAGTATTCTATAAGAAATTAAACCCTTAGATTCTGATGAACGAATATTTCACAAATAGTGTAATTCTGGTGATGACCACAAACCCAAATCCTTATGCCCTCTTTGACATAGGGAAAACTTATGTCAAATCAATGTGCTGAGCGTAAAACGTCTTAATTAAGTTATGATGGGACCTTCAAGGATAAAAAGTTTGGCCTCAGGCTTGGTTTTTGTGTGAGTGTGTTTGTCAGCTGCAGCACCTTTTATGAATGAGCAGAGTGATCTATCCTGTACTCTCAGGGCCCAGAACACAGAGCTGTCTCTGTAGTTTATTGGTGCACCCCTAATTGAAGTGTGTCTCCCCTGCACCTCCTCCAGGGTCTCGCCCTGTTCTCATGAACATTCATGTTTGAAGATCCACTGGATGTTAGTCAAGCTTAATGGATGGTCCTTATATACCAGAGGCTATATGGAACAACTATAAAGAGAAGGACCAGAGGCTCTGCGGCACAGCTAAAATACTGGAGCCATAGGATCTGAGGAAAACTAAAAGAGAAGAAGAGACAGAGAGAGAAAATATGGGGAGGGTTGGGCCAGAAAAGGCATCCGGCGTAAAACCTATGCCTCAACAATGTGTTGAGCACCAAATTGATTTCCAGGCCGGAAGAGTCTGAAGATCATGCCAGCCTGAAATCACACATGCCAGTGTGTTTCATTGACGGCATCACAGGATGCAAATAAAGCTATTTTGAGCAGGACATCTGCCAAAAGGGCTGTTTTGAAACATTCTGTCAGTTGTGGTGAGCCTGTATTGTATATAATAAATTGAAAAGCAAGGTTATACTAGCCCACATAGGTAGTATACCAAGTTATGAACTGATTGATCTCAAAAGGGAAGAAGCCTCCTGGTGGCACCCTAATAAGGTGCCTGGACACCCTTTAACTTCTAAATCATCAAATGCCAGGAAGGTACTACTAGGACCCTTTGGAGTTTTTCCGGCTTTGGTACCTCTACGGTTTAGGATTTTCTTGTTTAATTAGATTAAAAGATCAGTGATGAGTTTTATTAGAAGAAAAAAAAGAGAAACTATATCTAGAGTCTTCCAGATTTTCTCTCAAGTGCAAGTATCTTATCGTTAAATAGAATTATTATCATTGGCTTTAAGTCAACTGTGCTAATAGTCTATTCATCTTTGACTTAGATTTTCTTGCTGTTGGACCTCTCTTAAAACATTTCTTGTTTGTTATTGTTGAGACCCGTCATCAGCCCTTTAGTCCTGAATCTGATTGTAATGTTGACATTTGTCTGATATCGGGACCATCAGGAATTCAGGACTTTACCATCAACCTCAAGGACAAAGAATCTCCAAGTCAGTGAACTAAACTGGAGGGATTAAAGGAATTCTTGCAAAATATTACAACAAAAATCCATCTAACTTGTAGAATTTGATTCGATTCAGCATGATATAAAGGTCAAAGAAACTGTCCTGATGACACCTTCGCTGGCTTACTTTCTCTCACTACCTCAAAGTCTCCTGTTCGCCTGAGGCACTGTCATGAAATTTCCAACTCTGCAATCACCTCCCCTATCCTTCTATTACTTTTGCTGGGTTTCTTGCTCCGGCCAGTAACCTTTTTGTTGTTCTCTCAATGACCCACACCACTGTTCAGGGTCAAGAAGGGGGCTGGAGCCTATCACAGCTCACATGAGGCGAAAGGTGGGGTACGGCATGGACAAATCATCAGTTCATCACCAAACAATGATTTATGCTCACAATCACACCTACCAGCTATTTAGAGTCACAGATTCAACTATATTGCATAGTTTTGGACTGTAAGTCGTGAGCCAATTCAACCCTGCAACTTACTACGCCAAACCCACAATTTCATGAGTAGGTCTTCATGTTTTCCTGTCTTTATAAAGGCAAGATTTCATGTACTACTGAATGTATAATCCTCCAAATATCCAAATTTTTGTTTGTTTCCCCCTCGACCACCACAATGAGTAACAAATAGAAATATGTGCTGTCTCATATGTAAGTTTTGAGATTAGTTAATCACTAAACACATTTTTTAAGCATATCCATAAAGGAACCTTATCACTTATTGTGGTTGAAGACGTCTTTTTGAAACTTGAAGGCCACCATACATCTTAGATAGGGAATGTGTGAGCTGATATGCAATATGGTTAAAATTTAAAACTTTATCACAAGATGGCACTAGGTTAATCCCTATGCCCTTCTAAAAAGCTAACTCTGAGTTTGACAGTCTGTGAATGTCTGTGTCCTTTTTGTCAGCACCAAGGTAATTTTAGAGCCCAGTGTTCGGAGTTGCTAGCAGCTGTTGAGTTTTCTCCAAGAAAAACTTTGTGGAAAGAAAGATATTTGACTCCCCTCAGGCTGAACGTCAGCAGAGCATTCAACTATAAAAGAGCCCAATAATTACTGAGCTGAGGAGGGGATACGTCTGTAGTCCCCAGAGGCTCCACAGCGCCCTAACTACCTGAAGGTCTGTCAAACAGGAAGATATGAAGGACTGATAGAGTATGAAGGTTGGTCCGCCATATTCCTTGTTTTTAAGTAAACAATGAAGATGGCGGACTACAGGTGGGAGAGGATGACACGACACATAGTTGCTGGCATGAACAGAACTATTTTTATACTATACTGGTTTGAGTGCGTGCTGTTTTCCTTGGTTTCACACCTATCTTGTTTACTTTGGACATTTCAGTATGATGCAGATCAAAGCGGCTGACTTAAGTTGTAAAAATCTATTTACTCGTTGAGAGACTTAAAGGTGCAGAGTGAAAACTTAGAGGTATCTTTCGAAGCAATCCTTTGTTTACATCTTACTTCATGGTTGTATGTCTTATGGAATTGGCAAATGCCTTTTTTTTTTCATTGTAAAGCATTTGGAGCTACATTCCTTATAAAGGCCCTATTCGGGGAAAGTATATTATTATTGTATTTTTATACAATGGGACAGGACAGAAACATTTGTTTTAGTAAATATTACATCTTATTGCGTGCAAAGAGCGAATTGCAAAGGCTTAAATGTAAAAGCACAAGTTGATGTCTCTGGAGCAGAGCACTGGATCGTGGTCTGATAATATTTGAAGAGCTTAGTCCCCTCTAACTCTAATCCCCCCTCTGAGGGATAAACATATCTGCAGGTGAAAACCATTCTGAAAAAGTTTGAGCTGATGAAAATGCGTGTGGCTTGGTATAGTGTAACATGTTGCAAATGACTTGAATGTAATCAAATTATAAAATATGGGTTGTTGGAAGAAATGTGTAAGTTTGTTCAGAAGAGAGAGAACACAAGCAGCTTTTTTCTTTGGCAGTGAAAGAGGTTTTTGTGTGAACACCTTTGTTTTTACAGATCTGAATTAGGTTGATCTTTACTTTGTCGAAGGGTCTATGTTCGGAGTCTCGAAATTATAAGGCTGTTGTCCCACTCGTTGGTGAAACTGTACATTTACTGGGCTCATTGAAATCTGATTTTCATCCCTTGTTTTCAATTCTAGTAATAAAAATTCACTTTCACACCAAATAATCCCCACCATACCTCTGAACGTGTACTGTGATATCTGTTGCCAAAATGTTTGCAGCAGATCCTTTCAAACCTTGAAAGTTTAAAGTGGGGTCTCCACTGATTGGAATTGATTGTCCAGCAGATCCAAAAGATGCTGGATTGGATTGAGATCAGGGGAATTTGGAGGCCAAATCAACATATTGAACTCGTTATTGTGTTCCCCAACCATACCTGAACTGTTTTTTTGTTGTGCGGCAGGGAGCATTATCCTGCTTTAGAGGGAACTGGTATCCATTATCCTGCTGAAGGGGGATACAATAAGCTCACATGAGGGAATACGGTTTCCATGAACAGGTTAGCAATCTTTTGGTAGGTGCTATGTGTCAAAGTAAAATTCAGAAGCAAAACATTGCCCAATGCATCACACTACCTGCCCTTGCTTGCCTTCTTCTCATAGTGCATCTTGGTGTCATTTCGTCCCCAGGTTAGCGATGCCCATAAACCCAGCTGTCCACATGATTAATCAGAGCAGACCACCTTCCTCCTTTGCTCCTTGATCCATTCTGATGCCGATTTGTCCATTCTAGGCGCTTTTGTCCGTGAATAAGGATCAACATGGTCAGTCTGGCCCCATGAGCCTGTCAACAGTTTTACCAATAGTCCCTCCTCAGACCACTTTATTAGGTACTAGCTGGGAACACCTGATCCTTACACTTGTCCTGCTTGTAACACATCAACTTCGGCACAAAATGTTTACTTGCTGCCTGACATATTGTGTGATATGTTGGCGCCCCTTGTGTGTGGCCGCCTGTTACAGTAGCTCCTGCTCTCCTTGAGCATTTTTCTTCAAGTTACTTGTCTTTTTTTTGTTATTGTATTTATATAATACAATAACAAAATAATATAATAATATAACTGAAGAGGAGTAGACGTGGGATACGCGCTGGATTACAGAGTCGCACGAGGAGGAAACGCTACAGCCTTGTCGTCCCATCCCGACGCGTGGGGAACGTGAGATCTCTCCCCAATAAGACGGACAAGTTAGCGGCGCTCACGCGGTACCAGCAGACATATCGGCAGTGCAGCTTCATGGTTTTTACAGAAACATGGCTGACCACACTGACTACAGACACGAACAGTTGGACAGTTTCAAGCTGCTGAGAGCGGACAGAACAGCGGGAAGCGGCAAGAGGAAAGGAGGAGGGCTGGCAGTGTTTGTGAATGATAGATGGTGAAAATCTGGGCACATCACTATTAAAGAACAAGAGTGCTGTAAAGACATCAAGCTGAACTATCTACCGCGGGAGTTCTCGCATGTTATCGCAATAGCAGCGTACATTCCCCCCTCTGCCAACGTCGACGCTGCCTGTGACGTCATCAACTCGGTGTCATCAACTCTAGGCTCTCCTCCTGATCTCTGGTGACTTCAACCATGCCCCCCCATCCTCCACACTGCCCAATTTCACACAGTATGTCACATGCTGCACCAGGGACAGTAGGACACTGGACTTGTTTTATGCCAACACCAAGGAGGCATACACTTCATCACCCCTCCCTCCCCTGGGAAGATCAGACCACAATCTGGTTCATCAACAGCCATTGTACAATCCCATCGTACACAGGCAACCAACCGTGACCCGCACAGTGCGGAAATGGTCCCAAGAGACTGAATAGGTCCTGAAGGACTGTTTTGACACAACTGTGTGGGAGGGGTTCTGTGACTCTCACGGAGAGGACATCGACAACCTTACAGACTGCATCACGGACTATATCAACTTCTGTGTGGAGAACACCGTACCCACCAGGACTGTGCAGTGTTTCTCCAACAACAAACCCTGGATTAGTCCGGAAATAAAGGTCCTCCTGAAGGAGAATAAGAGGACCTTTAGGTCAGGAAACAAGGAGGAGCTGAAGGTTGTGCAGAAGTACTCCTACAGGAAGAAGATGGTGGACCAGCTGCAGCAGAACAACAGCAGTGGTGTTTGGAGAGGCCTGAAAACCATCTCCGGCTTCAAGGGGCCAAACTCCCAAGCTGCAGGTTACCAACAGTGGGCATTGTGGAGCACCTCTTCAATTTGAGCCTCAAGCTGGGGAAAGTACCACTCCTGTGGAAAACCTCCTGTGTGGTACCTGTCCCCAAGACGCCGCACCCCAAGGACTTCAACAGCTAATGGTGGCATTAACATCCAATCTGATGAAGACCCTGAAGCGACTGGTCCTTGGTCATCTCCGCTAGCTGGTCAGCCTGTCGATGGACCCCCGGACGTGGTTGTCTGCAGTACAGGGGCCCCACAGGGAACGGTCCTGGCTCCGTTCCTCTTCACACTCTACACTGCAGACTTCTCCTACAACTCACCCCCGTGTCTCCTGCAGAAGTTTTCTGATGACTCCGGAATCGTCGGTCTCATCACAAACGGGGACGACAAGGAGTACAGATTACTGACGCAGGACTTCGTGCACTGGTGCCAGTGAAACCACCTCCAGATCAACGCGGGTAAGACCAAGGAGCTGGTGGTGGACTTCCGCAGGCCCACCCCCCCACCGGTGAACATCCAGGGAATGGACATTGAGATGGTCACATCGTACAAGTACCTTGGTGTTCACCTAAACAATAAACTGGACTGGACTCACAACTCCACGGCACTTTATAAAAAGGGTCAGAGCCGATTATATCTGCTGAGGAGACTGAGGACTTTTGGAGTGCAGGGGGCGCTCCTGAAGACCTTCTATGACTCTGTGGTGGCGTCGGCCATCTTTTATGGAGTGGTCTGCTGGGGCAGAAGCATCTCAGCTGCTGACAGGAGGAAACTGGACAAACTTATCAGGAAGGCCAGTTCGGTCCTGGGATGTCCTCTGGACTCAGTCCAGGAGGTGGGAGACAGGAGAATGATGGCCAAGCTGTCATCTCTCCAGGACAAAATCTCCCACCCGATGCAGGACACCATCTCTGCACTGGAGAGTTCCTTCAGCGACAGGCTCCTTCACCCCAAGTGTGTGAAGGAGCGATATCGCCGATCTTTCCTTCCTGCAGCAG
>VRLP01002706.1:45000-80718 GCA_009660295.1 Lophius piscatorius | reverse complement strand
TCTCCAGCTCACTTGTCTATCCGTGTCATCTCCCTGTATCGCTAATTTCCCTTTCCACTTGTCACTCGCCTCTGATGCTCATCTCCGTTTTCAGAGTCGCGGGGTTTTTTTTACACAAATTTGATTGGCTGAGCAGCATCACGTGGGATGGCTTAACTCGCATGCAATTGGTCTGTAAGGTCTGCTAAACAAATGCCGTAAAGAGTAGAAAAGCTGTGCGGGTTAAAATAGAAGCGCCCCGCCATAATGTAGAATCCCTCAATAATTTATTGATTATAGGTCTGGGTCCGCATAGGACGGCGTCTGGGTCCGGACCCGGACCGCGGTCCGCCTGTTAGTGACCTCTGTACTAGACCATCCACTGTGATGTCATTAGGCCAGAATGAACATTTTCACTTTTTGGTGTTTGAAAATGAAAAGGTTAATTCTGTTTTTCTGTGGCTCATCAGTCATGTATCAGAAGAGTCAGCGGTTCCATCCTGACCCCAGCTGTCCACATGTCAAAGTGTGCTTGAGATTCTGAACCCCAATATGTCCAGGTCGCTGGTCCATTGATGTATGAAGGACAGAATGTTGGTGTGATTGGTTTTTGTTCCTGATGGACAGATGGTGCCACCAACCTGGAACTACCTGGTCACCTCTGTTCCCATAAACATGAAAACTCTTACAGTAGACTTAATCAAGAATACTCAATATATATACAATATCAATAAATACTAAATCTCTTAAATAACACAATGGTCATTGCTTTCACTAATTAGAATTGGCTTCAAGTTGGCAGATTTTTACTTGTTGTTGATGTTGTTGTTGATAACAACATCAACAACAAGAAAAACATATAATACTCCAGATTTATCCAGGGAATATTAATCCTGTAGTTTTGACTGAAGACACTGATGTCAGACAGACACAACAGTCCTTGTCCTGAGTGTTGATTCACTCTTGCATGTTCATATAAGTGGCAGTAGGTGGCGCTGCAGCACAGCAGGGACTCCGCACAGATGACAGGGGGCTGGAACACGTGACGAGGAAGACAAGTCAACAATCCATCATCATGCAGCATTATGAGGAAAAAACAAGGTACAAATTTATTTAAAAAAAAGAAATAATTTATCCGGCAGTACAGTGAGATTGTCGCATTTGTTAAAAGTGTCTTGAACTAGTAGATAGAAATGTAACATTTATTGCATGCTTATAGATAATGATTCTATTTTACAGCAGAGGATTAGGTTCACACTGGTTTACATTACATTTAAACTCAGAAACTCCGGGTTTTTACTTTACTCTCAGAATTCTGACTTTAAACTAAGAGTTTAAAATAAAATAAAATAATGTAGCCCCATTCTGACAATAAAGTTAAATGTATTTAATCAAACAAGATTTATTAGAACTATTACTTACTTCTCCTTATTACTAGTTGCTTTCATGTTTTAATTACAAATATGCAATTAGTTTAGGTTGAACTGATATAATCCAAATTCATGGAAATTTAAAATGTAATTGAAATCCATAAATCTTAAATATCAATCATAAATGTTTTAAATTGCAAATATATAAGTTTGTGGAACCTCTATATTTTAATTAATTACACTGGTGATTTGGGTATTGGCTAATCTTTTAAAAAACATATAAAACTTCTATTTTGTGTTTAATCAGGTTGTTTTTTTCTTTAATTTGTTTAAAGATCCAAAACAGTTTAATCAGAGATTCACAAAAACTAGAAGAAAACAGGAAGGGAGTCAATACTTTTTCACACTTTTGTAGTAAAATGGATTTAGGCAGAATCAGTTTTTCTGTTTTTTGTTCGTAGCTTCACTTCCTTTGGCGAAGATCATCTCCACAGCAGCGTAAACTTCTGGTTTAACTTTAACCTGGGAGCAGATCCATACATCAATGATTGACTAAGATGTTAATGATTTACAGACATTTAAACTGAGCATTTCTACCGCTGCAAAAGAAAAAAGGATCTTGATTCCACTTTGAGCTTTAGTCAAGGATGGTAGAATTTTAGGATGAGGGGGAATCCAGATCTGAAGAGCCATTCTTAGTTAAATACTTGTGTAAAATTTTGACACACACACTCACACACAAACACACACACATACAGACACACACACACACAGAAAGAGGTTGAGTTAAATTGCATTGTCCCCCTGCAGCCCCTTCTGCCTCAGGCGGGTAAACAGCTGCCAGGGACGGCGTGCCGCAGCAGGGAGAGGAGGAGGAGGAGGAGGGTGGGGTTCTACAGTCTGTTGGGGTTTCCTGCTTTACAGGAAGGCAGGGGGTGGATTCAGGCTCTGTCTTGGGGGGCCGGGGTTTTGAATAGGCAGCTGTATTCACATTGTGAGTCAGGCCTTTACCTTTAGTTCTCTATGGAGCCCTTAAACCTGAGACTTAATCCTCTCTGAGCGCCATTATTCACTTAGAACACCAATAAAACTGTTTTGTGCTGGATTCTGATCCCCTCTCTTCTCTTTAGTACTAAATACCACCCCGTCTTCACCACACAGACTGTTAATATTTACAATGACCCCTGCCTTCCATTTAGTCAAAGCATTAAATTAAATTCCTATGATGGATACATTTCTCTGTCTAACATCATCATCCTCATGAGGTGTCGTTGCGATTGAAGGGAAAGCGAATCTGTCTTCAATCTTCATATTCCTCTTTACGTTTTCTCACCAGGTTTCATTGGGTTGACATCTGGCCAAAAGAGACACAGGCCCAGTGATGCAGAGGAAAATCTATCCATCGATCTCTCCCTCTGCAAGTCTATATGTGCTTTTCCTCCCCCTGTCTTTCAGCCAAGTTGACCCCCTGCACTCTTCCCTTTTCTTCAGCTCTCACCCCCACCTGTTCTGTCTCCCTCCTTCCCCCCCCTCCTTTCATCTCCCATCTGCCACTGCTGCAGGACCCAGTCCTAGCCGGAGAGGAAAGGTAGGATTGGAGGAAGGCGGATTAAGTCATTATCATCCTCCAACAAAAGAGAAATTAAACATCTGCTGCTGAGTCAAACACTTTATCGTACCTCGTCCTGTCCGTTGTTCTGGGGAGGACTGGGGACGCAGCTGAGACAGATTTGTTTGTTCCATATGTTGAGGATGTAATAAGATTGAGTGTTAGTGCAATTTTCAGTGGTTGCCATATAGTGCCATAGTGGTTGGACATATATAGTTTTTACAGAATGCATCTTTTATATCTCAAATGATCAATTTCAGTATTTCCAGCTAGCCTAATTACATTTTATCTGAAAATGCTGAAATATCACTTTCTGCTCTTATTTTAAGAGAGGGGCCGGTAATTTAAGAATTAGATTCTTCCTGCTCCTTTTTCAATCATGGAATGTTGTAAACGTTTTCCGTGTACTATTTCCATTTTTGTGAAATTGGGACTGGAAAATAGACAGAAACGAGTGAAATCAATGAAATTATATGAATACAAAATGGAAAGATTTGAAGAACATTATAGACTTGAATAAATTAAATGTACCTGGAATGAAGAGTTTGACATCTATAATCTACATTTAAGGAAAAAAATTGCAAATTTAACATTACCCGCTTATTCTGAGACTTCCTGTTACTAATAGAATAAAACTCAAAATGAGATTCAACAGCTCCTTTCAAGATCTTCTTTATCTAAACTTCTTATTTCATGAAATATTAACGAACAAATTTTCACTTGTTCTGTCAGAAATGATCATTTATTCATTATTCATTTTCTTATTTTTGAGGTGTGTTTATTCCAGTGCAGGCTACATCACACATGCTGTATTTCATCGCTGTTGGCTGAAAATACACTTTTCATCCCCCGACATAAAAATGACAGGGGATATACAACGATCAGCCGTAGCATTAAAACCACAGTGGAAGTTAAGATAACAATGATTATCTCGTTATGCTATATAGGGGAATTAGCTCAGATGTTAGAGCGCTGCCTTTACATGCCAGAGGTGGTGGGATCAATGCCCACGTTCTCCACATGGAGCACGTTCCGGAATCTCTCCGGATCAATAAAGAATCTATCAATCAAGCATGGCAGCTTCAACTCACTTTGATTGTCATGCAACCACATATACAGTTAAAGATGAACAATTAATTACTGCTATTACTAGTAATAACAATGTTATAATACAACAGAAAACCCAGACATACCAACCAAACATCAGTTTTAAGTGATAATATGCAGATAAAGGGACTTAGTGGGCAGATAAATCAGTTCTTTTACACAGCACAAACATGAAGGTATAAATATGTAAACTGACAGTAGCTGTGTAGCTGATTGCTCATCAGATGAGGTGTGTGATGAGGGGTGGGTTGGTTATCTAATAGATGGCAGCGGGGGGGCAGTGAGTGTAGTGTATGGGATGTTTAGGTGGGTGTAACAGTTTAGGTGAAGAAGCTGCTGCAGGATCTTGATGTGGAGATCTAGATGCTGCAAATTACCATAAAAAACAGATATAAGGTCAACCTAGATACAGTTACATAGTTAATTAAAAGAAATAACAGTAAATTAAAATAAATCCATACTTTTCTAACCTAGATATTAACATTATTTCACAAATATAAAGCACATTTTTCTCATCTTATTTCTGTATGAATTATGGTATGCTCTCACTAAATGGTTAAAGTTGGTTATTTAAGTATTCATAACACAAGATTTGCCATTTAAACAGAATAAAACTTTCACTCTAGTGACTTGGTTAAGACATTATGATATTTTTCCATTAATCTTACCAAAAGTTTGTATTTTTATCGCAGTTAAATTCTTTTTTTTCCAGAAATGTCTTTATTTAAAGAAATTCAACATAACTACTGCAAAGATGTAATGATTTGAATTTTGTGGTCTTTTACTTCCTTTACTTTAGTTTAGACGCTCTCCACGGATCCTCTGGTGGATCCGATGGATTTCTGTCTGGTTCTCCTCAACAGCTTCAGGAGTTATAGATGTTGTTCATTTTTCATTGGGGAGTCGGTGAGTAGAGACCAGGTGATGTTGTCGCTGAGACGCACCCTCAGGGACTTGGTGCACCTGCCCTTCTGCAGCGTTGACCCACTGATGAAGAGTGGAGAGTGGACAGCTGGTTACCATCTGTCAGTGGGAGGGATACATTGGGCAGCAGGTGAACATTTGGTCCTAAAGCTGATGTGTTGGAAGCAGAAAAAAGGACAAACCTAATGATCTAAGAGGCTTTGACAATAAGGACCAGATTGTGATGGTGAGATAGTCCTGCAGCATCTTCAAAACAGCATCTTCAAAACAGCATCTTCAAAACTGCAGGACTTGTTGGTTGTTCCTGGTCTGCAGCGGTTAGAACCTACCAAAGTGGTCTAATGAAGGACAATTGGTGACAGGCTCATCGATGTGTGCGAGGAGGGAAGGCTGAGGATCTAATCTACCTTAAACTGCTGAAAAAGTTCATGCTGGTTCTGAAAGGTGTCAGAACACACTGCGGCATCATAGAGCCGTCTTTACAGCAAAAGGGCCACTTATACAGTATAATATCAGGCAGGTGGTTTTAATCTTGTGGTTGATATTACACACTGTAAAAAAAAAAAAAAGAATTGTTGCTGATTTAAAAATAATTACTTTCCCTGGTATCACAGTTAAAATAAACGTTTTCAACTTAAATGTTGGACTCAATAATATTTAATTATATCCCAGCATCCGACGCAGATCCTTCATGTTAACGCGATAACTAGGGGGAGCATTGTCTCCAGAAGTTTTTTGGGCCATAATTTCTCAATTGTTGGTCCAATTTAGTCCAAATTTGGTGCAAATGAATCAACTTGAGCAAATCTATCTCGTATAAATCATATTTTAATCTAAAGTTCATATATCACTCACTAGGGGGCGCTTTTTAAAAAAAAAATCAAAAATACTGTGGACCTTACATTTAATTTGAGGAGTTCAATCTCGGGGATTGCTTGTATGACGCAGGGGATGGGGGACTTCTGGAGGACATACCCTTGTTTTAGTTTACTTATGTGTTACCAGTCAACCAATCCTTTTTTTTATGTACAGTGCTTGTCCAAATCCAATCATCACTACCCCTACCAGGAGCTCCCTCGCTACAGACATCAGTAACGGAAACTTAAAGGCTGTAGCCGAAGAAACCTGGTTACCAGGTAAAATAAAACTCCGTCTGTTAGTGGAATTTCTCTCTGATCAGGGTTTTACAGCATTACATTACAGGTGCACTTAAATATTTCGGAAATATTTTTTTTAAGCAGTTTACTTATTTATTTGTCTCCAAATAGCTAAAATAGAAACGGAGATAAAACCTTGAAGCAGGATTGCAACAAGAACAACTTGTCAGACTTTCGCAGGTAATCCTGTTTGTTTTATGATTGTTCTAGTTTCATTTTTCTTCTTTTATATCTGGCTGACACTTGTAACAAAGAATTTTTAATATGTGTGTTTGTGTGTGTTTGTGTGTGTGAGGCTCATGTTACTATTCAACATATCTCTCACATCCTACATCACCAACATGATCCATACATCATCTCCTATATGTGTGTCCATCTACAGTACGTCTCTCCGGCGAGGGCGATGCTCGTCTTTGTTTCAGGAGAGCAGATGGACGGTGGACCGTATCTGCTGCTGGGGTGTGACATGAGCGTGCCACGGGGCATGGGAACCGGAGAGGAGTCATATCGTCCCCCCCGGGACCTCCCGATAGATTGAGTGGCCAGCATCTGCCTCATCTCTCGCCCACAGCAGCTTGGAGATCCTTCTCCCTGAGGACCCTTGGAGAGAGACAGAGAGAGAGAGAGAGAGAGAGAGACCGAGAGAGAGAGAGAGAGAGAGAGAGAGAGGGGAAGCTGCTGACTCCTGCAGCCCCTCGGGGGAGAGGTCAGCCTGTTGAGGCGGCTTCTGCAGCCCCAGCCTGCTGTCTGACTGTTGGACAATGGGAGGTGTGAAATGGGTGTCTGGTGGGTCGTGGTATGTGTGTGTATGTCTGTGTGTGTGCGCAGTCTGGTGGATCTCATTTAGATGCTGGATGCTGTAATACTGTCCAGGACCATAAAAGTCACGCAGTCCTGCTGGATCCCAATTTAACAAATGCCTGTGTTGAATGAACGGGGCGTGAAGTCTTATTAAGCAAATTACCGGCAATCAGATATACAGAGGAACAATATGTCTTACTGTCTCTGGCTGCTCAAAGGTCATTAAGTCAGTGCTTGGAACATTTTAGGCTATTCACATATCATCAGAACATCTGCGTCCAGCACTTTCTCTCCAGGCCGCCTCCGGACTTTTGCAGGACATTGATATTACAGTACAGTAATACAGACAGAACCTTTGACACTGAATTCCACAATATTCAACTGATCGTCTCCAGACCTGGGTGGTCCGTCATGGACGCTGCACATGATTGGTTTTATTCACTGCTCTAAGAAAGAAAGTTTGCGACCACCATAGGAAATGGTGACCGCAAAGGCGACATTGACAAAAAATTAAAGTAGTAATATCATGAGGAAAAAATGTTGTAATTGTAAGAGAACAGAGTTATAATTCTAGGATACTCTTTGAAGGTGAACATCCTGTCTAGATACATTGTAATAATATTAATATAGTTTTGACAAATCAATCAATATTGAATCATTTGGCACATAAACACAACATGGTGATTAATATCAGAACTTTAAAGACGCTGTGTAAGAAAGACTTGGAGGACAGACTTGGAGGAAATCTCTCTTAGGTGAAGGAAGAGATGATGTCATGAAGGATTTAGCCATCACATTATGTAGATGGAGGTTTATACCATAAACACTGATCCTAAAGTAACCGATAACTTCATAAGTATCGTGACACGAATTGGAGACTGTTTTTGTGCGTGTGTGTGTGTGTGTGTGTGCGACAATAGTTTTACAAAAGCCCAGGTTGCAAAACTGTTTTCTGGTAAAAAATACTTTTTTAGCATGAAATACTTCATTTCATTTGTGAAATTGTGACGTTACTTCTCTTCCACAACTTGGATTATATCTTAATTTAAGGTCCAATTTTATTTTTCCATCTGGAGTCATCAATGTCTTTTTAATTCACGCAGGTGAAATGTTTTTTGTTTTTTTTGAATCTTTGATGAATCACCGATTTGAAATATGTACACGGTAAAACTATTCTGTATAATTTACGGTAAAATACCGACAGCAGTGGTTGCCGGAATCTCATGGATAAAAATACAGTGAGGACGTAAGTACATTACCGTAAAACATCATAAAAAAAAAAAAAAACACTGTAAACTTGTTCACGGTAGAAGGGCATTACATTGTTTTTTTAAAAACCTGGAAATCAACAGTATTCCACAAGTATACAATTTTAACATTTTGTGTCAGTAAAGAAGTAAGGCAGTAAAGTTTTTTAACACTAAATTCAAAGTAAACTACCAGTTAAATCTGTAATATAGATCAAATGAAAGAATTACTTTTACGGTATTGACCTGCTTGTGACATTATGGTGTTTTTCTGTTATTTTTACCCAAAGTATATGTTTTCACAGTAAAATGATGTGTTATCGACATATTTTGCAGAATAAAAAATAAAGTTATTTACTGTTTCTTGATTTAATTCACCGAATCGCGCGTGCTTTGAATTTTACCGCCTCTCAATGCTGCCCTCGACAGTTTACCGTGATTTTTACTGGTGATTTTTACACTTTGCTAGGCACCTTTAAATTTACAGGAAAACAACGTTCCGCCTTTAGCTCAATCATACCTTAATTTCTGCAGAGACGAAATGCTAAAAGTGTATATTTAGGAAATCCCAGGATTAAAAAAATCGGATTTTGGGGAATTTGCTTTAATTTTCATTAATGCAAGTTTACAGTAGTACTATTCTTTTCAAGAATAACGAAAAAAATTATTTTTCTTGCAGATAGTCACCGTTTTTACTGTGATATTCCGTCAAACACAGTTGCGATATTTTACCATAAATTATACCGTTTTTTTCTTTTTACAGTGTAGATACATGAAATGGATATATAGATATTCTCTTGTATGTAGAAACAGATTCAACTTTGTATATTAGGACAGAGTGGGAGGTGGAAGGAGGGATAAAAGGTGTCTGAGGTGGAATTAACGATTATTTGGTGGAAAGACTCTACCAGGTCACAGAAATAGAGAATTTGGTTGGAAATATCCTCATACCTGATATTTTATCTCACCTTCTCAGACATCCTTTCAAAATAATCGGTCTGCTTGCCAGAAAAATTGTGGGAAAACAGGAAACAAACCATTATCACATTTTTGGGAGTGTGATACTGGGGAGAGACTCACCAGTCCCTGCCCCGGCCCTCTAACATGAATTATTAACGGATACTTTGGTCGTACCCTTAAAAAATGTTTTTTTTATTGAACTCAAAAAATGACTTTAGCTGGTAACAAACAATTAATTTAAGTTAATTTAATCAATGAATTTAATCAATTAGACTGAAATTACATTATAGAAATATTTAATTTGGTTACCAATTGAAGTCATGTATGATTATTTTTTCTAATAAGTCTTAATAGAGATTGAATGCATTGTTTTTTCTAAATGTCGGCAGGAGCAGCGAGGGCTGAGATTACCCTCAGACTAGACGCATCAGGCTTGATGGGATCCAAAAGGAAACAGATGGCAGAATTTGTTTGAGCTTGCTGGGATCTGACGAACTGCTGGATCCTTATTTCTGATGCAGCAACATGTGAGCAGCATTTTAATGTGGGGGGTGTTAATGTGTGAGGAAGAAAGATGAGTGTGAGGGAGCATGACGCCAAAACAAGAAGTAGTAAAAACCTGAATCTAGGTGTTAAATGAAGGCGGGATGGAGTGAGGGAGGGATGAATGAATAAGTAACTGATGAATGAATCGATGGATGAATGAATGAACAAATGAATGAATGATGAATGAATGGATGGACTGAGGGAGGGAGTGAGGGATGGATTGTAGGATGGATGGATGAATGATTTATGAATGAATGAATGAATGATAGCTATAAATTGGCGTCAACACTACATATTACCACCAGACGCTGGGAACAGAAGAGATTTCTTCTTCCGTTGTTGTTGTTTTTGTTGTTGTTGTTGTTGTTGTTATTGTCTGCTGTCCATGAACGGCTACTAAAGATAAAAAGGTGATAGGAGGTGTGAAGACAGACTGGGTCGTCAAATTTTTACCAGGAATCCCATTTTACACTGTAGCAACATAATTACACTCTACCAACAACTTTCTAGTATGTCTGTTTCTAGGCCCCCAAAAGACGGCTGTCATGTGAGTGACGTACATTTTTACTGTGTTCAGATTTTCATCACTTTAATTACTACAGCCCAGAAAAGTCAGGGATATCAGGGAATCGTCACTGTCCCGGCGTGTGACCTAGATCCCATCGCGTTGGCGAGATAACTCAATAACCATTTCATATATTGTCTTCCACATAAACCTTAGAACGAGGAAGAACTGAATCGATTTTGTGACGGGATGATTTTATATATCTGGCAGGTGGGCTAGGTGGGAGTTTAACCTCTAAAAGTTTTCGGGTCATAATTTCTCAAGCATTGATCCCGATTTATACCGCATCTGATTCGACTCGAGGAGATCGATCTTCTATATGTCATATTTTACTCTAATAATTTATAAATCAAACACGAAGGGGAGTTTTTCTTTAACATAAAACATTGTTTTTCACTAATAACCACCTTATCGTTGGTTCAAGTTAGTCCACATCTAGTGAATATGAATGGAGCTCTATCTTATAAATATCATACTTTTCTGTAATAGCTCATATTTTACTCATTTCGTGCAGCTTTTCTTTCCACATTATTTTTGAGGAGTTCAGTCGGGGGATTGCCTGTACAACGCAGTGGATTGGGGACTTTTCAGGGATAAACACCTGCTGATGACGACGACAGCGTGGGCGTCACGCTGTCGTCGTGACGCCCACGCTTTGACACTTGGAACTGTGTTCCAAGTGTCAAAGGTTTGATATGTAAAGGATACAGCAGATGTGGAGTTTGATCAGGAACAGTCACAACACATCAGGAGAATGACTGATGATATTTACAAAACAAAAGGGAAAAAGAGCTCATAATAAAAAATGGACATGGCTTAATGAGATCAATTTGTATGTATGTATGTGATGCATCAACACAATGTCACTTCTATTCATGCACTGAAAGAGTCCATGTTCATACAGTGAAAGAGTCCAGGTTCATACAATGAAAGAGTCCAGGTTCATACAGTGAAACGGTCCAGGTTCATACAGTGAAAGAGTCCAGGTTCATACAATGAAAGAGTCCAGGTTCATACAGTGAAAGAGTCCAGGTTCATACAATGAAAGAGTCCAGGTTCGTACAGTGAAAGAGTCCAGGTTCGTACAGTGAAAGAGTCCAGGTTCATACAATGAAAGAGTCCAGGTTCATACAATGAAAGAGTCCAGGTTCGTACAATGAAAGAGTCCAGGTTCATACAGTGAAAGAGTCCAGGTTCATACAATGAAAGAGTCCAGGTTCATACAGTGAAACGGTCCAGGTTCATACAGTGAAAGAGTCCAGGTTCATACAATGAAAGAGTCCAGGTTCGTACAATGAAAGAGTCCAGGTTCGTACAATGAAAGAGTCCAGGTTCATACAATGAAAGAGTCCAGGTTCGTACAATGAAAGAGTCCAGGTTTGTACAATGAAAGAGTCCAGGTTCATACAGTGAAACGGTCCAGGTTCATACAGTGAAAGAGTCCAGGTTCATACAATGAAAGAGTCCAGGTTCGTACAGTGAAAGAGTCCAGGTTCATACAGTGAAAGAGTCCAGGTTCATACAATGAAAGAGTCCAGGTTCATACAGTGAAAGAGTCCAGGTTCATACAGTGAAAGAGTCCAGGTTCATACAGTGAAAGAGTCCAGGTTCATACATATTACATAAAACATTAAACAACAATGACTCCAGTCTACTGCATAAATTATAACATACAGTATAGATAATAACCTGTTTACAAAATATTGTTTTTGTAGAGTGTAGAATAATTTCACCTTAAAATCGTGGTAAAATAGTATCGGTTAACTAAAGTATTAATCTGACTGAATTACAGATTTAGCTGATATGTACATGGAAATTTACAGTAAAAAAAAACTTCAACCATTTAGCAGGATCATCCCTTCATTTCTACAGAAAGGACACTGTGTGTATTTGTGAAAAACTGTAGATTACAGTTATTTTCTGTAATTGACTGTCATTGTAAAGAGTTATGAAGTAGATCCGTTTGTTCTGGTAACCACAGTTCACGTAAATGATATGGATTTTTTTTTCTTTTACAGTGAAAACTTGACTCGGAAGTTTTGAGAGCTCACCTTAAAGAAAGCGCAGCAACATAAAGCTCTTTAACTCAGCTTATTTCACAACAACTGTTTTCGTTTCCTCCTCGTTCGTCCTGCTGGGCCGCGTGCCAGGATGTAGAGGTCTTCAGGCACGCGCCCGCTTCCCTCATTAGAATGTCAATGAGAGCCCCGCCCCCACCCACTACACCATAAACATATACAATCGCATGTTTTTATAGTGTCACATTGATTATTAACGGCTAATATTTCATGACGTGAGTTTGACTTTAAGCCAGTTTGTACAGATATTTTACCTCTATCTACTCACAAATCACTTCCAGATCAATAAATGATGAGTGTAGCGATCACTACAAATTTAAACTTGAGTTGATGATCAGCGTAAGGAAAATAAATAATTAGCAAACATAAAAATGAACATTTCAAGTATTTTCAGGCCCTAGTGTGTCTGTTTTTACGACTTATCCATCCTTTACAGGTTTATTAGATCTTAGTCTGTGACAATAAGAGTTTAGGTGTGTTTACCCTTCATCACTGCCCTGCCAGCGACAGGTGCTGCAGGCCAAAGTTCTCCCTAAATC
The DNA here is from genome assembly GCA_009660295.1 of Lophius piscatorius. Classification (NCBI taxonomy): domain Eukaryota; kingdom Metazoa; phylum Chordata; class Actinopteri; order Lophiiformes; family Lophiidae; genus Lophius; species Lophius piscatorius. The sequence continues at coordinate 67,836 of VRLP01002706.1, read as the reverse complement.
AATAAAGGGGGGTCAGCGGTTTGTGGAGGGAGAGGGGGAGGGAGGGGGACGCTATGAGGAGACAATGGTCGGGTTTGGAACCCCACACGGTCCGCCATGTGCCGTTGATTACCATACAGCTGCTCGCGCGAGGGCCAGACAAAAGCAACATGATAGTCCAAATCGACCCCCCGGCTGCCGCCAAACACGCGCACAACATTTCTTCCTCGGTTTCCTAAGGAGGCATAATGCCGGTTCTGCCCCTTCTTTGTCAGCTCACACGCGTCAGAGCAATTATAATGCTGGATGTGAAGAAAGAAGGGTCATCCTCTGTTCTACTCCCCCCTCCACCCCCACATCCCTCTGATTTTCATGGTGTGTTGACAACATCCAAAGAGAGAGAATAAAAACAAAAACAATATTAAACAAAGTTGTTGAAGTTTGTTGGAATGCGTAATTGGAAATTGGAGATGTCCCTGTGCACGACCTTATTGTTGGACCGAATCACGAATCTCTCAAATCTCCTGGATTCAGTTAGTTTAATATAAAATTAAACGTTTTTTAAATTCAAAATGTTGTTTAATTGTTCCTGAACCGGGAACCAGTGAAAGTTTGTGGCCAGTTCCTCTAGCTTCAGCCCAGTTCCATCCCCAGTAAGCCGTATCCAGCAGGTTTGAACATTTTTTTGTCCAGCCTTTTGAACAAATCCCTGATAAGAATTTAGTCCAGGTGCGATGTGGGGGTCAAAATCCCCTGGCAGGTCCCTCGTGTCAGGCTGCTCCCCTGAGGTTAACCACATCCACACGCTCCTCCTCCCTGGCTGTGACGCGCAGCCCGAGAGGCTATAAAATCATGGAGCGCCTTTACGCACCAGAACCAAAACAAGTGTGCCACCAAGGAGGAAGAAGACCGTCGGAAGAAACCAGGACTCCAAACACAACAAAAGGATTATAGTAATCAAAGTGATTAAACTTTTTTAATTTTTCCTCCACATCTTTTGGGAATATTATTACTTTTACGCACGGCGAATGCGCACACTCATAGAAGAGCTGGAACCCCCGAGAAGACATGGCTCATCATCTGCACCTGAGATTCCTCCTTGCTTTGGCCTTTGTTCATGTAGTAAGTTCTGTTTGTGTCCACAATAATCCCTAAATGTCTTCACGCGCGGCGCCTCTGACGTCACTTATTCCCTATCATTGCAGGTTTTGTCCTCTGGTGTGTTTGAGCTGAAGATCCATTCATTCCACACGGCGCAGCGCGTCTGCAGGAGACACAGAGACTGTCACATCTTCTTCAGGATATGCCTCAAACACCCCGAGGACGTGATCTCAGCGGAGCCGCCCTGCACATTCGGTACCGGACAAACCAACGTCATCAGGGCGGACCACACGTCCATCTCCAGCAGCGCGCCCATCAGGGTGCCCTTCCACTTCAAGTGGCCGGTAAACAGAAAAAACACACATGAGATGATTAGAAAATCCTCCAGGCGATAGATCGAGGCTTTATCTTAACGTTTCTATGAATATTATATCCTTTTTATTTTAACTTTGGCAATGAAGGTATATTCCTTATATTGTCCTTATATGAACAAGATAACTAAGCGTTTGAAGATAATAATAAAATGTGGAGATGTGGCTTATGTTAGTCTTATATTGTCTTATCTTAGACTGTGAAGAGAAAATTGTTGATGAACTATTTTCAGAGTTAAACTTAGTCAAACATATTCATTTAACTGAAAAATACGTAATACTAGTTCATCAAAGATTCTCCCTTTTACAGTGTTTCCTATCTTATCTTATCTTATCTTAACTTAAGGTTTGAGGCTTCCATATGAAACCACATTTTATGGATTCATTTATTTACTTAATGTTTGGTTAAATAGTCAGGTTAAATAAATGAACTTTATAAATCTTTTTATTTATCTTGCTATTTGTTTCCACCTTTGTCAGTATTAAAATACTTTTTTTTCTTTTCCAGGGAACTTTTTCATTAATCATTGAAGCCTGGAACGCAGAGTCTCCGACTGAATACACAGGTAGGTTTATTACCCACACTATCTTTCTTTCTTTCTTTTTTTTAACTTATTTTCTTTCTGATGCTCTTCTTCTATCAATCCTCTTGATTCATACTTTCTCTTTTCTGTCATTTCTATCCATCTTTTTCTCTCTTGTGTTCTGTCTCTTTCCTTGCTCTCTATGAAGGTTTTTCTTTCTATTTTGTTCTCTCCCCCCCTCTCTCTCTCTCTCTCCCTCTCTTTATCAGTGAACAGATGGTCTCTGATGTTATTGCTTAAATTCATTCGTTTACTTTGAAAGAGAGAGCTAAGAGTCTTTTTTGTATACCATGTTATAAATAAAGTTGTGTTAAAGTAAACCATCTCTTCCACCTCTTCTCTGCAGACAACCAGAACAACCTGGTGAGCCGTCTCGCTACCCGTAGGAGACTGGCCATCGGCGAGGACTGGTCCCAGGACGTTCACTTTGGCGAGCAGAGCGAGCTGCGTTACTCCTACCACGTATTCTGTGATGAGTACTACTTCGGCGACGGCTGTGCCGAATACTGCAGGCCCAGAGACGACACCCTGGGACACTACACCTGTGATGAGGAGGGCAACCGGATCTGCCTGGAGGGCTGGAAGGGAAACTACTGCTCTGAGCGTAGGTTTATTCTTCAATCGTGACCTGATTCCATCAGTACGCACATCATGTAGCGAAGATGACTGGTTAAAAAAAAAAATCTGACTTATAAATTGATTTTCATGATGAAATTTTGTATTTCAAAGAAAACAGTGAATTCGATTTGCTCACCTTTACTTCCTTCATTCTAAACTGAAAACTCGTAAGGGTTTTGGTAAAAAAATCATTTCACCCTTATTAGACTTTTTTGGTTGTGTTAAGTTACATAAAGTTATCAAGTGCTTTAATATGCCCCAAAAAAGTCAAAATTATCAAATAGGGCTTCGTCAACAGCCATGGTTTAGAGCCTCCTCCTCAGTGGCCCCTTCAACCTTTGGTGTCCCCCAGGGCTCCATCCTTTGCCCCTTACTCTTTAGCATATACATGCTGTCACTGGGGCTATTAAAGACAGGTTCAGTCAAGTGGCATACATTTTTTAGTAATGAAATAAGACTCAAAAAGTTCTCAACCAACAGCGGTGTCAAAACTTTCATGTCGTCTGTTGATTTTCTCCTTTAAAGACTCGTCATTGGAGTGAGGTGACGTACAGTGTAGTTCTTGAATTATATTTCATGGACTGTTTGACTTCAAAACAGAATATCTCTGCAATACACTTAACAATATAAGGAATCGGTTAGAATAACTCTAAAACAAATAGGCTAAAGTGGGATATTTTCCTGAAAACTTTCCATAATAGTAAATGAATAGCCATCACTCTCTCTGGAATCTACCAAAAGTGTCCCAAATTTACCAGAATTCCCCCCAACTGTTCAGGATTAAATCAGATTAATGGTAGTTACATTCGAGTGAAACCTGTCCTCAAGTCATTTTGTTGAGTTCTAAGACATAAATATATACAAATATCATGTTTACTTTCACGAATATGTTAAAAAATCCATTTAAAACATAGTTTCAACATGCATGAAATTGTGGAATACTGTACACAAACAAATTACATCAAATAAATGCTATTGTTCTGAAAACATTACTTTCAGAAGAAAATAATTAATTTCAACTATAGTTTCTCTACCAGTGCATTCTATAATAAAAAAAAACAATGTAACGTCAACATCTTTCATACAATCACACAATCTGAGGTTGTTAATGAACTGGTGGAAGGAAAAAAAAAGGAATGGGATTTTTGTCACATAAAATAATTCTAACATTTTCTCTTCCATTACAAGAAAATGTGATCAAACTTTGTCCAAACAGATAAAACTGTGATTTTTATACAACTTAGCCCGAGTCAGGAAACTTCTGTCCAGAGCAGATGAGCAGATTTACTTTCTTGGAGTGATGTGCCGTAGAGTTCAGTTCTTCTCTTTTGAAACGTGTGTGTGGCGTCCCATCTGTCTTTTGTTCTCGGTTACAATGAGAGAATGGCCCTCGCTTCTCAGTAACTCATTTTTCAAGGTGATCTGTGTGTTTGTGTGAGAGAGGAGATGAAAGGAAGCCTTTTTTCTCTGGCGGTGTGTCTACCAGCTGCTGGGCTTAATACTTAACCAACAGTGAAGTCTGGAACGGGCTGGGGTCAGGCGGAGGACCCTCAGCATGTGTGTGTTTGTGTGTGTGTGTGTGTGTGATAGAGAAAGCCTACCCATTGTAATCACACTCCCTCCCCTCTCTCTCCTCTCCAGCCATCTGCTCGGCGGACTGCAGCGAGAAGCATGGCTACTGCGAGGCCCCAGGGGGCTGTACATGTCGCATGGGCTGGCAGGGCCCCTCCTGCAAGGAATGCGTCCGCTACCCAGGCTGCCTCCATGGGACGTGCAGCCAGCCGTGGCAGTGTAACTGTCAGGAGGGCTGGGGGGGTCTCTTCTGCGACCAGGACCTTAACTACTGCACCAACCACAAGCCCTGCGCCAACGGTGCCACCTGCACCAACACGGGCCAGGGCAGCTACACCTGCACCTGCCGGCCCGGCTTTGGGGGCACCAACTGTGAGCTGGAAACCAACGAGTGCGACAGCAACCCCTGCAAGAACGGAGGCAGCTGCAATGTGAGTCCATAAACCAGCATACAGACACACACAAACACACACACAGACACATCCACACACAGAAAGGTGCACTCATACTGATGTAGTTACGGGAGCATCTCTTGCTGCAGATCTACTAGAATCCTAAATAATACATGATGAGGAGACAAGGAATTTGGAATAAAACAGTAAAACTTCCCTTGAAGGGACAAAAACTGGATTATAGATCTATATATAGAGAGAGATATAGAGCTGTTACATTTGCAGCAGCAATTTTGGTGTGTGCAGAAGTGTAGTGTCAGAGTTAAACAACGCAAATATTTTTGGGGTAGTCGCCTTGAGGGCAACTTGGACCTTCCTCGAAGGCACCATACGGTGCAGTCTCAATATGGCCAATTCCATGTTGATGACATGCGTCACAAGTACAAACAACAAGCATAAGCTACAGTGGCTACAAACATGTCATCACCATTGAGGAGATTTACCTCTATGAAATGAAGAAAACTAAAAACTTCTATGTGTAAAACCTGTAAAGCCTTAGAGGAACAACATTAAAGATGTTCAGAACGACAAACATAAAAATAATCACCATGAGTGACTTATGCCTCTTCTGCAGGAGTGAGAGCTTAAACATCAGACACTAATTCCAATCCAACAATAATACCAATATTAGGTGCAATGGTTGGATTTTGTTGCTGAAGCTGCAGAGCGTCAACTTAACGACCACAGATGTCACTGGATGCTCAAGCTAATTTTTAACCATAAATAGAAACGAGGCTTGAAGCATCTTTATCTCCCTCTGTCAACAGGACCTGGAGAACGACTACTCCTGCACATGTCCGCAAGGCTTTTATGGCAAGAACTGCGAGATCATCGCCATGACATGCGCAGACGGCCCCTGCTTCAACGGCGGAACCTGTGTGGAGACGATGACTGGAGGCTACACCTGCCGTTGCCCCCCCAGCTACACCGGCTCGAACTGTGAGAAGAAGCTAGACCGCTGCAGCAACAGGCCGTGTCTGAACGGTGAGTGGGTCCTGGTATCTGGCGCCACCTTGTGGTCACATGGCAGAACAGCAACTTCTACTCTGCTGAGTATTTGCAGACTACAGATTCCTCCCATTGTTACCAGACGTACGATGATTATTTGTACAATAATTTCACTCTCTGTACTATCAATAATGCTCCAAATCCACAAATGTAATATAATTTATCCATTTAAGAAAGATTACATTTATGGTCCAGTCATCAAATTGAAATTGAATTGAGATAGCGGATGTTTAGCCTATTGGTTTCCGGCTACTCTCACGTGATGAGTTTTCAGCCAATCAAAATGCTGTGTTTACAAAGTGAACCGCGACGTCGCGCGCAACGCCTCGCTTAACAGTGAACGCAAATTATGAGGATGAGGAGTCGTAGAGAGGCGAAAAGAAGTTACAGCCTGTTGCTGGCTGCTACAGGAAAATCCTGTCTCAATGCAAAAATGAAAAAAATGCAATTTTTACAAGTAAACATTACAAGAAAATTCCACGCGTACGATGGATCCGAGCACAAAATGCGATCATTTTGAGCCTCTGGTACGAGAATACTACAACTCCCATCTGTCAACGCTTCAGACTATAGTTTCCTCAATGTTATATAGTATAGTTTCCTCATGAATGTCTCCCTGCTGCAGGTGGTGAGTGTCTGGATCTCGGTCAGAGCGTCTTGTGCCGCTGTCAGGCCGGTTTCACCGGCGCCAACTGCCAGGTCAACATTGACGACTGCGCCTCCAGCCCCTGCCAGAACGCCGGAACCTGTCAGGACGGCCTGAACGATTACACCTGTTCGTGCACCTTGGGTTACACCGGCAAGAACTGCAGCGTGCGCTCGGATGCATGTGGCGCCCGGCCTTGCCAAAACGGCGGCACCTGCTTCACCCACTTCACCGGGCCGGTGTGCCAGTGCCCGAGAGGCTTCATGGGTCCCAGCTGTGAGTTCACGCTGCAGCCCAGTTTCAAGCCTGCTTTGCGCCAAGCATCCGAGCCCTCCTCCGCCACCGTCAGCGTCTCCTGCATTCTGGCAGTCCTGGTGCTGGTTCTAGTGGCGGGTATCGTCTTCTTGAGGAGGAGGAGGAGGCTGCAGGGGAGGAAGCACCTGAGCGATATGGCCGTCTACAATGACCTGGAGGCGGTGAACAGCCTGGGAGGAAGCGACAGAGACTCCTTCCTCGGTCCCAACGGCCTGTTCAAGATCAGCAACAGCACGGCCCGCCTCAGCCTCTCCCTCTGCCCCGACGGGAGGCCCGGTTACCGGCAGAACCCGGCGGACAGCAGCCTGGTCAGAGGCGAGCGCCCGGACTATATGTGGAGGGACGAGGCCGTCGTGGGCTCCGTGGCGGGGCTGAGATGAAACCGAGGAGATCTGGACGTAGAGACATAAGAGGAGATTAGCACTTGTTGCTCCTCTCTCTTCGAGCACGGCGAAGGGAGGAGCGGAACCGTGAGACTTTTCTGCTCCTGGTGAAGATGCCAAGAAGATGTAAGCATAAGACGCAACATGTTGAGAAATGAACTAAACCGATGGAGAACATTTACAAAGATTATTAAAGAAAAAAGTCTATGGGGCCAAGCTCTTCCAGGTTTAAGACCCAAAGAAACGAACAATATGATCCTCTTTTCTAAGGACCTACAACACAAACCAAATACAGGAAGTCATGAAACTTTGGAATATTCTGCCCAAAAATATGTTTTGTTTTTAAAATGTTGTTTGATTGTCTCATGTTTTAAACACACACTCTTTTTTTTCTTTTCTTTTTTTTTTGCTTTTTCAATCTTCCTTTTGCCATTTTATCCTTATTGTGCGCACCATCATTTTTATTCTTTATATTATTTATTTATTTGAAAACCTCAGTTTGTCACAGATGTGGAGATTATTTATTTATATGATGCTGAATGAGGACCGGCCCTTGGTGCTTGAGGGCGGTGGATGTCTTACGGGCTTTGAAGGCTGTGTGCGAAATATCCCAAAGATGTTCAGTGCAGGGATATTAAAAAGAGAAACATGTTTTGTAAGTCAGCATTACTGTAATTTATACATTTATAGTTCTAACACTGGTCACATCGCTCCTTCACGTGCCATTTTGTGTTCATGCCAAAGTTTGTGTTAAATGTTTTCATTCATATTATTTAATGTCATCATGTGGTTGTGATGTGGAATAAAAGATGGGAATCCTGCAGGATTGAACCTTGGAACTTTATTCACAGACAGAATACTTTATTTACAGGAAAGATTTGAAAAAGACTCAGATTTTGAATGTTCTATAGCGACTGGCCCGTTTTCTCTAGTCACCATGAGTTTGTCTGGATTCAATCTATGAAATATATTTTAAATAATTGTCTTAATCTTCAACCGCTACTTTTACCTGAAATAAGATTTTAAAAAATTTAGATCTGCATATTACTTAGTATTTTCTGAGTCTATGACCTTTTGGGTAGAAAACATCTTAAACACACTAAATCTTCTTAAACACACTAAAAAAAATAATACTCTGAATGAATTTAAAAAACAAGTCAAGTATTTCCAACTGAATAAATGGGTTACTCTCAGTTCACTGTAAAAATAAAAAATAAAAAAATTACTCAATTAAATTAAGGATTATTGAGTGTGATATCTTAAATTGAAAATATTTAATTTAATTGTGTCACCAGTTAAAGTCATTTTTTAAATCAACAATTCTCTCTTTACAGTGCGTAATATTTAAACGCTGCAAGAATAAATAACGGCCAGAGTCGTGCAATATTTATTTACTGTTTTATATTTTTGTTTTGTTTTGTTTTTTACAGGTAAAACCCAGAGTAAAAAAAAGTTTTTCAGAATAGATTTGAACAGTTTCAAAAACTGGAACTTTACTTTTTGTTAAAAAAATACTTTTTTGGGTTGTAATCACGCACAGTTAAAAAAAACAAAAAAGATGATTTGAAGAAATTACTTCAACTAGTGACCTATCTTAAATTCAGTGTTTTTGAGTCTAACTCATTAATATAAGTTGTACTTACTTAATTTAATTGTGCCAACAGTGGAAGTCATTTTTTAATCACTTGCAATCCTCTTTTTACAGTGTGAAAAATTTGCAGTAGTAAAATGTCAAATAATAAATGTTTCTTTACTGTTTTATAATCTTAGGTTTTCTGATGGTAAAAACCATGAAAAAAAAAAGTTTCCAAAGCTGGAATTTCCCCCTTTTTCTTTATATACTTTCGGTGTGTAACTATGCACTGTAAAAACAAAATTGTTTTTGGACATAAAGACAATACTTAAACTAGTTTCCTAAATTAATAATAATAATAATAATAATAATACATTTAATTTAAATTAAATATTTTCAAGTCAAACTTATTAATTCAAGTTGTAAATACTTGTTTTAATTGAGTGTTAACAGGTCAAGTAATTTTTAAAAACGCTCTTTTTACAGTGTTTTAAGCAATAATGTTTGCATAAGTTAATGTACTTGGGATTTATTGATATCATTTAAAATCGTGATTCAAAGTAGTTACTTGGACTCGGTCCAATAAGCAAACTCATTTAGTTATGTGGAAACTTTAAATATATATTTAATAATATAACTTGACTGAATCTTGTAAAATCTAAGTATTTGAATTTCACTTCATTGTATTCTCACACTTACAATAATAATTATAATAATACATTTAAGAATTGCCTGCAGAAGTGACGGCATAAAACATAACATAAACATAAAATACCATAATATTCAAATCAGTATATCACTGAAGTACATTTGGTGGATTATCTTTAATGAAAAAGCAGTGAATCACTTCATTATCTATGGTCAGAATATGAGGAAATATCTGAAATTTACTGTGAAAATACAAACTTTTGGATAAATGAACAGAAAAAATCCAATAATTCCACAAGCAACTCATTATTGTAAAAGTATTAGTGCATCTGAATGACAAAATTTGCTTTTACAAAAACTTTGATGACTAACTTTAACCATTTAGATAGAGCATATTGTAATTTCTACAGAAATAATGTTAATTTCTAGGTTAAAAAAAAGTGAATTTATTGTAATGTACTGTTATTATATGCAATTAACTATGTAACTGTAAACGGGTCGACATTATATCCTTTTATGGTACTCGGTAAAAAGTTTCAAGCTCCAAGTTTCTCGAAAACTTGAAAATATTTAAGAAAGACACACTATTACTTCACCGAATTCTCAGTCCTGCCGACAAAACAAAACGCAACACTGCTTCTGCTTCAAGAAGTTAGAAACCACCTCCCGGTGAATACATTAAAGGGTTAAAATTTAGATTCAAAATTCTGGTTAATCATGGAAATTCTGCTTATTTTTCACAGAAAACCTATCGCGTATATAAAAACCTTCTTTAATTTTGTTAGTTGAAACAAAAGTGACTCATCCTTCAGAGCTGAATGTGGCCCATTGATGCTTCTGATTTCAGTCTGTGTCGGGTTCGCTGCCCCCCAGGAAGTAGATCATATGTAAATTTCATGTCTGGCTTACCCAGTGCGTTCTTCGCTGTGACAGAAGCCTCAGTGGTGATGAATAGATCCCCTGTATGGAAACACTCCTGGCCACCAGTCAGTCCCGTCCCTCCCACGCTGCTCTCTCCTCCTGCTGACAAAAGAGCAGAAACCAGTCAGACCAGTCCAGACCAGAAATGGCAGCAGACCGGACCGGGAGGACGCACGAGGAAAATGAAATGGTTCATCCACCAGATTCTGGCTTTTCTCCAGATCATGGGTGTCATGTCCCCAAGAGACACGCCAGGACGACAGTGAAGTACAACAGGAAGGAGCTGCAGAGGCGTCTGGACGTGGAGAAGTGGATCGAGGACAGTTTGGACCAGCTGTACGAGGGACAGGTGGGTCAAAGAGGAGCTGGTCGTCTGTGATCCTTTCTTAAACCCATGTTATTCAGAAGACTCTTTTCAGATATTGCCATCAAACCGTAAAAATATGTGACATCAGTGGAATAATTTTTCAAATCTTAGCTATCAATATTTTTTTTTTCAAGTTCAAGTTAACGTGCGATGAGTGGAGGTCAGAGGTGGAGCAGCCTGGTTCTCCTTACAAGGTCACACATCCTCCAGATGTTGGGTCCCCTCCTCAGAGGTATGGGTCTGTGCCTTGCCTTTCTGCCTTACATGGGCAGCGATGGTTCGAGGGGAGGGTGAGTGATGAGGTAGAGGCAGAGAGGAAGATTACGGAGGAGGGAAAAGAGCGGCGATAAATCCCAGGAGGAGGTAAACACTGAGGCCGCTGACAGGAAGTTAGGAACCCTCGCAGGAATACTCGGAGAGAAGTATGCTGGACTCTTTCCCGCATTCAAAACTTCACTTAATCAATGTCCTCAGCAAGAAACAAAGAACTATGGAAACTATTTCTTTCCTTAGTCTATTTCGTTTATGCGTTTGGTATCTTAGACACTCTAAATTTACCATTAAATGAAAAAAGACAAAGAAAATCAGACTTATTCGATTATTTCGAGATGAAATTTTGCATTTCATAGAAAATTGTCAATTTTAATTAGATTAGCTCAACATTATTACTACTACTACTAATAATAATACATTAATTTGTAAACGCACTTTACATTTGGATCAAATCTCAAAGTGCTAAAACCACTACTAGTACTACTACCATTGTTATGAAGGGAAAACTCTGAACCGTTTCGGTTATACATGTTTTTAGAAACCATTTGACCTTTATTAGACACTTTTTGGTTTTATCAAGTTACATTATTCTGTTTCGTAAGTCTTCACTGTTTTAATATACCCCCAAAAAATCCTACTTATCAAATAGGATTTCTTCAATAACCAATGTTAATGCTTCCCCCTCGGTGGCCCCTTATACCTCTGGTGTCCTCCAGGGCTCCGTCCTTGGCCCCTTGCTCTTTAGCCTATACATGCTGTCACTGGGTTATATTATAAACAGGTTAAGTCACATTTTTCAATAAGAAATAACGACTCAAAATGAGCTCAACCAAACAATTGAGCAGTAAAATAAAGGATTTAGTATGTACTACTATGTATGTATGTACTTTAGTATGTACTACTACACAGTAGTACTACAGTAAAATCAATCATTTTGCAGTAAAATGGTCTCTCTCAGTGTTTCACTATCACGGTTGTTAACACTGATGCTGCTGGAGTTAAAGGAAGATAATTTAAGTATTTTTGTACGGTTGATTGTTATCATATCGGAGATCATCACAGCCTGTTTATGGCATCGATGTCCAACGAGATCCAAGTGTCTCCAAGAAGTCAACTTATCATAAAATCAGCCTGTTCTCAGTTTTATGACGATACGTTTAGTAGATGAGCCAACAGTTTTGAAATAGTTTGTTTACCTTATAAAAATAAAAACGTAGAAACATTCGTAGATAAATGAAGGTACGGAATATTGTCATCTGGAAAGTAACCAGTCATTACGGCTGTCAGACAAATGCAGTAGAGTACAAAGTAGAACGTTTCCTTCCGAGATGTAGCCGAGTATAAAGTAGCACGGAAATGTAAATAATATTTAAACAAAGTGCTAGTACTTCAAATTTGTCCTTAAGTACAGCAACGGAATAAATACCTCCCGTAAAAGAAATAGGCTATGACTTATTTTATATATTTTTATTTATGTATTGATTGATTGAGTGATTATTATATACATCAGTGTCCTCTCTAAAAGCTCATCTTTTTTTTTTTTAAAGATCAGCGTTTTTTCAGCTTCTGTGACATTTTCTATGTAATCCAAGAATAAAGAAGAAAGAGTTTTTAAATTTATTTCTTCACTGAGATGGAGAATTTTTCTCAACACATAATATAAAATAAAACTTCATCTTTCAGTTTATGATAAACATTGGAGGCTAGGAAATTTGAGGTTACACTTAATTTGATTATTTTCATTTGATTCGACTTTATTCCTCTATTCCACTCCTTCTCACAGAGAAACAATGTTCTTTATACTCCATTACTTTTGTCTGATAGCAGTAGTTACTTTCCAGAATATCATTTTTAAACACTTCCTGTCCAGTGAAAAACCAAGAATCTCCAACTGTCTTGATTTTTAATTACTGTGTAAACTAAAAGATGATGTTTTTCTCTTTGGTTCGAGAAATCTCCAAAAGAAAAAGTCAAAAAAAATGTCTGATGTTATGAAAGTTGAGTTTGTGCTTTGTTCTCACAGGATGTGTGTGATTTTATAAAACATCTTTGATAATCTGGTTGATTCAACAACTTAACTAAGATAAAGTAAAACAGACCAACCCATTAATACTGCAGTAATATCATTCTATATACTAGTAAAACAGTGAAAGGGGCCGTCCTTCTTCCCAATGAGTACTTTTACTCTGATACTTTAAGCAGGTATTGCTGATGAATGCATAGATTTTATTTGCAGTGGAGTATTTTTTGCTTTTACCCAAGAAAAGGATGTGAACTTCATCCACAACCGGACAAACGTAGTGGATTACAAGGTACAATATTTCCCTCTGAGATGTAATAGACCAGAAGTAAAAAACTGAATATATGGTAATAATAAAGGACCTCAAATTTGTACTTAAATACGGTATTTTATATTAAATTAATGACGTAAATGTACTCAATTACTGTCCATCACTGCCAGGGTCTGAGGGTAAATTTAACATATCTTTTTAAACTCACCTTTTTAAGACACATAATAAGATCCTTAAGTACTTTAGATATGTTCTTAAATCAAATTCTCAGTTTCCTTTAAACTAAAATTTGAGGTAGCATCGTGGAAAAACCTGAAAGTTTTGATTCCTGTTCGTGAAAATGCTAATTTCTTGTGAAAACACACAATTACTTGTGTAAGTCATCATTATGTTAATGAAGATGGTGAGCTGAAGTTACAGTGTGTGCGTTCCTGTGTGTGTGTGTGGGGGGGGGGGTTGATTGTCCCCTCACTGAGCTACAATGGCTGTTTGTTCACACAGAGTAAGCCTCTGTTACAGTATTACATGAGCACAGCTCCAATGGACGAACAGATGATGGACATTCAGAGAGACCAGGATTGAACCAGGGTCTTCAGTTCTTCCTTATACATCATAGATAAATATTCTTTGGTGGAGTTGTACAGATGCAGAATATAACTTTTCCTTACATAAAAGCTTGCTTAAATTGTTTTTATCCCTCCTCTTGGAAACGATTGAGTTCTTGGGAAGGCAGTTGTCTTCCATCCGACTCTTAATGTTAATTCACACATATTTGGCTTTTTGTAGAAATAGCTAAGAAATTTTTGTTTTTATTAACATCAAAATGTTTTTATTTTTGGGCCCATCTTCAAACTATTTTTTACGGGAATCTGTTCAGTGACTCTTGTGTGATCCTGCAGACGAACAATATATTTACAAAAAATAAATCATAATCTTATCTTTGCTTTTTTTTTTGGTAAATCTTTATTTTATTCCCTCTAACCACCTCTGTTGTAACTATTATCATACATTATATTGTACAAAGTAATCTTTTATTCAATAATTATGAGAGGTTTTGTTGGGCAGCCACAACCTCACTAGGCCACGCCCCTTTACGTAGGATGAATATTCTCATTGGTTATCAACATTGTATGCTACATCGCACTTTCCATGAGCTTTTTTTGACTTTTGCTTTTTTTTAAGTTAAAATGACTAGACTTTGACTGAAGAGGCATTTTAGTTGTTTTTCATTTCAAACGTGAACTAATGTTCTCAGGAGGTAAACAAACGTGAAGCTGAAAACATGAGGGGGGATACAGGAGATCAGCTGGAGGAAACACTGAAAAGCTGTTAGGAATGAACACAGGGAAAAACACAGTACAACCAAAGACAAACTAACGAAGAAGAGCAAAAACGCAGGGGACGATACACTGATCAGCCATAACATAAAGACCACCTGCACAATTGGTGGCCTTTGCTCCCCTCTTGCACCAATAAGCTTTGGGCACCCGTGACCCTGTTGCAGCCCACTTTATTACCTACTGACCACTCATGACCGGTAAAACCCAACAAGAACTGAAGCTCTTTAGATGCTCTGATGCAGTCGTCAAGCCATCGGAATATCATCATTGACAAAGTCGCTCATATCTTAATGCTTGACTATTTTGTCTTGCTTCAAACATCAACTTCAGGACAAAACATTCACTCGCTGCCCGCCGTACCCTACTTACTGGTGCTATTGTCGCGAGATAATGAATGTCATTTTGAATTCCCTTTGTCAGTGGTTGTAATGTTATGGATGATTGGTATAAATGTGCGCACATGGGTGGAAACAATCAAGGGGCGGCACACAGTCAGACAGATAATCAGTAACCGGGCAGAACAAGTTTCATCAAATAATGCAATAGTGAATCCTCTTTTCTTTTTAGAAAAGAACATTTCAAATTCAGATCATAATTTGATCCAGAAGAATATAACGATTTGAGGATTCATCTTCCTAAAACATTGAAGTATTGAAGTATTTTAGTTTCTATAAAGGAGGTATAGGCATCAAGTAGCGGCAGTAGGCCGTCCACCCGGATTGATTGATTGATTGATTGATCAAGGTCTATAATCTTGCGTTAAAAGTGTCTTCAGAGAGAGTCCGTTCACTCTCTAAGGTGTTGTTTTTTTCTAACTTAAGGAGGCTGATATGCCAGAGGTGGTAAACATTGATGACTTGATTGACCTGTCCGACGACGAGGAGCGAATCAAAAAGCTGCAGGTAAAATGACACGACATTTAACAGTTATATCTCTGGACTGTGCTAATAATGACAAGGAGAGACAAAGTGTTATTGTTAAATCAAAATCAATACATGATCCTGTACATGTAACAGATTTCTTAATAGATTATCTCCTTTTTTTTCAACAGGAGCTTTTTCAAAACTGCAGCAACAACGCAGAGGTATGTTTTTAAACGGTGGCTGACAGCTGCAAACACGCTGCAACTAAAGAATGAACGCATGCAAATGCACAAAACACTAGCAAAGTAGGAAAACATCTTCATAGATTTGTGCAGCATTTGGAGAACGCACTGCAAAAGCCACAATTTGACATATTAAGAAAGAGGCCCAGCAAAAAACACAAAACAACACACTGAGAAATAAGCACTGCGAAAGCCACAACACATTATCATGGCTATGTATTTTAAGTTTTTCCAGAGGACACTTAAAATACATCCTGCACTTTTAATGCTTCATTTAAAAAGTACAACAAATACTGTATAATACACAGATGTTCATGGGTTTTTTCATCCGCCACGTTTCACTTCAATCAAACTCCGGGTCTTGCGGTCATGTGACTTAGAATAAAAGCTTAATCATCCCCCTGAATGCCATCCTAATGTTTGAATTCCAATCCAACCCAAGTCATAAGTGATATACATCTTATACATGCTAAATGTAGCTAAAGTCAAGCTGCAGTTCCTGACAAGTCTTCACGCCACATTCCATGACAATGCCTCCCTGTGCGCTTTTTACTTTCATTACACTTTCTGCCTGAAACAATGAGTCCTTCTGGACTCGGTACTGACCTCGCTGTGGCCCGTCAGAGAGTCAAAAACAGGTGAACAGAGAAGGGAGGGAAAAAGCCAAGACAAGAATTGATTTAACTTCTTGTAGTTGAAACAAAATCAGATGAATCTAGAATCGCACTTCTGCCGCTGTATTTATAAAAGAGTGGAACTGGGTTTTTTTTGCTCACATCTTACTTTGCATCAACTTCAAGTGGCTGGAAAAACTGTTTTTACTACTTCACCCCTGATAGATGTTAATTTAAACTCTGATTTAATTTAATATAAAATAAGAAATTTGTTTCTGCTCAAGATAACACTGTGCCCAAATATATATATGTATAAATATATATACATATACATATATATATTTTTTTTTTTACAGAGGTGGATGTAACGGTCTTATTACAATGTTATTACAATTAAACATTTTATATAACAACGTAAATTATATTAATCTTACTGTAAATATTGTGTAATTTCCCTACGTTTAATTTGGATTTGTTTACATTTGATTCAAATTAAGAAGAAAAAAACGTTTTTACTTGAAAAATTGGTTTCCATGGAACTCGACACAATTGTGAATTTTACCAACTACTCCCCTTCAAAAACTTATTCCCAATTTTAAGCAATCTTAAATCTTAAATATTCATTAAAGTATTTGTAAAAAAATTAAAACGAAAATGAAAAGAAGTGGTGAACAAGCTGTAAATGTTTCTCCCGGTGTCTCATAGGTATCAGAACCATTTGAATTAAAAGGCCAAAAAGTGTCTTAAAATAAAAGATTTGGACAAATATAAAGATGTGAATGATTGCAACCCTTTTTCTTGATCAAACTTTTATTGGCCACTTTTTACAGCGAATGACGGATTTCGTCTGCAGCCATGCATTTACAACTTCCCGTGTGCTCCATATGACTGACGCTCCTGCTCCTGTGCTCCTCCTCAGACCTTCATCAGAGAGCTGGTGGCAAAGCTGGATGGCGTTCACAAGCAGGAGGAGCTACAGACTAAAGGCATGGCGCACCCAGCCATGAGCCACAGCCACTACCGCCACGAGCCGTATCACTTTAACAACCCCCACCACCACAAACACCAACACCAGCACCACCAACCCCGAGGCCAAAACCAGACCCTCTGACGGACCGCCAACCAAAAGTCAAGTCAAAATCTACCCTGAAGCTTAAAAAGGAATTTTTGCTTACTTTTTTTTTGCATAAGGTTGGACGAATAGATTGATACCAATACCATTTTAGCGCTGGTGCCTCACAGATCAGGGGATTCAGTATGTTTCCTGTGTTTGCCATAAGTCATACAAAATAAGTTATAAAACATAAGTCATACAAAATAAGTTATAAAACATAAGTTATACAACATAAGTCATACAACATAAGTTATACAACATAATTTATACAACATGGTGAAAATCTGCACTGGAAAAGCTCTTTTACATCTAGGATCATCCTCAACTTTGGACAAACAAGTACATAATGAGTGCGGAAGAAAGAAGAAAGGGTCCAAACATATAGAGAATGAATGGACCTTTAAACCCATTCTGGAGTCCCAACGACTCAACTCTTCTACTAAGCCACACAGAATATAATTATTACACTTGAATCATTGGAACGATTGAACGAAAATATGGAGGCCAGAAAGTGAGCTTTTTAAATGTGCTGGCAGACAGAATCTAAAACCACGAGAGAGACGGAGTTTGCGTCTCGTATCGCATACTTTACTTCTAAACCTCGCCAGTTTAAATGTATCATTTTATGGATACTGATGATTGGCTGTGGAATGCTAGGCACCCTAATGCTCGACATCATTAATGTCATGCTCAGCCGCTTGGTTGAACACATCTTGAGTTGCTATTTCTTATAATAAAATGTGTTCTACTTGATTGAACCTATTTATAATATGACCAAGTGGCTGTAGATGCTAAAAAAGTAAGGGGCCAAGGATTGAGCCCTGGGGTACACCACAGGTCAAAGTGGCCGTCGAGGAGGAGTTATTAATTTTTTTGGTGGTATATTAAAGCATGTGAGGACTTACTAAACAGAATTATGTAACTTGATAAAGACCAAATCAACAAAATAACAGCTCCAGTTTTAAGGTAAATTTATAGTGTCTGAGATAGTAATTTAATAAATGCCTAAGAGTTATATAATATGCAAATAAATATTTATTTTCCTTGGTGAAGATATTAAAGGGTTAGAACTTGTGAGAAGGTCTTCTGAGGAGGAGAAGGTTACGATGGAGGGCAGTATTAATTAAAACTGTTAACTGATCCTCAGGTAGAAAGCTTCAAAGAACTATTGTCTTGTGTAAAATTATACATAACAAAAAAAAAGTGATTTCCTTTTGCATTAAATGGGGAGTGCTATCATTTTATTATTAACACATTTTATTCAAGTTTATTCCTCCTAATGGAACTCCTCAAATTCAATGTGACTTTTTGTCCTACAAAACTGTTTTTGTAACATTTCATAACAAAGCTCCCCCAAGTGAATAAATTATGAACTATTAGAGTCAAACATGAACTATTAGAGTCAAATATGAACTATTAATATTATGAGAAATACAAGAAAGATCTCCCCGAGACGATTAATTTGGATTAATTTGGATTAATTTGGATTTGGATGAAATCAAAAGAAAGGTTGAGAACCTTTGGAGAAAAAGCTCCCCCTTGTGTCAAAAACATAACACAGACCTTACCCTAAATCAATCCCGTTCTTCCTCGCACCAAGATCTATGAAGGTATCCAATTTGAAAATGATCCATGAAATATTTTTTGAATTATCGCGCTAACACGATTTCATAACATCACCGACTGTTCTGGGATGTAATTATTCTTAATTACAGAATACAGCATGGGAGGGTCCTTATGGATGGATATGATTTGAGACTTCCAGCCTTCATGCTAAGCTAACAACTTGTTAGCTTAGCAACAAGTTGTTAGCTTGTTGTTAGCTAAGCAACAAGTTGTTAGATTTATACCGCTATATGTTAGCGGTATAAATTTAACATCAAACTCCAATCTAGTCAGCAAATCATTATTTCCAGGAAATACAAAGTACTTATTAGAAATGTATTTATCACGAGGGTATATAACCAAACGAGACCTCGACGTTATATATTTCAAATCCTAAACCAGGTAACAGCTTGACTCTAGAGAGGTTTAGTATAAAGTCAGTTAATCACTAGAAATGTAATAGATCATTTAAATATTGTCTTCTCACCAAAACATGTGAGTTTTTTTAAGGATAAAAAAAGTAGGATAGAAAACGATATCCAGCTCTTAATTTAATAATATGGTATTTATTCACAGACTGGTCCTTTAACGGTGCATTTTTTTTTTTTTTACCTGAAAACCTCCCTCTCTAATTATTATTAAACACCCGAGCACCGACGTTTAGATAGCACCGTTTCTTTCAATGCTTTTTTAAAATTATTTTAATTTTCATCTGTTAAATGATGATGTCATGAATGTTATTTATTGTCATCATTGCAGGGGATGGGGGAACAGCCAACATGTAACACTGGAATGAATCCGGTATCATTGCTCTCACGCCGTAGCTCTTTCATTAATCTGTCACCGTCAATCATTCCGTCTGTTTCTGAGATGTAGCGTTTTACATTCTCAGGTCTGATTCTGCTAAGGAGAAGTCACTCCTTTGCGGGTATCACTAATAAAACTTGTTTTTGTCACTACATGTGCTTCTTTCTTCTTTTATATTAGGCTTCAGGACCAGAAGGTTCACCTGCTGCCTAAGACTCAGATCCAAATTCCTTTATTCCTCACCTTCTGTGCGATTCAATACATGAAAAACAAATAAAATATAATAAATAACATTAGAGAGAAAGATTGATGAATGAATAAAAGAAAATAGAATGAGACGTCATTATTAAAAGCAGACATTGATGAAATATAAACTGCATTGTTGCAGTGGTATGAAGGGAGTCTATGAAGGTATATTGGTGTGTGTGCGTTTGTTTTTTTCGTACATCAGCAGCCTTTACGCTTGTGTTAATATATAATTAAATATATAATACAACAATTGATGCCACCCAGTAACAGGTAATCACGATAATATAGAATATTTTGGCTGATTGATGTATATATGTATATCCCCAGTCTGTTTTATGTTGCAGCAATAAGAAGTGTCGTATGTGATACATACAAAAAGACAATGATCAGCCATAACATTACAACCACTGCCAGGTAACCTGTCACTGCCATACATGGAGCATGCATGTACTGCAGTGTATAGAAAAATATAAACAACCTTCTTCCATAAATGGACATTTATCTTAAAATAAACTGTTTTATGTATAACATATTTTTGTTATGTTATAGTCTAAATTCGTCTGGTTCATTCAGGTGGTTCTTCTGGTCCTGCTGCGTATAGGACAGCAGATGGCAGACAGGAGCCGCAGTGGAAGCAAGAATGTTTGGGAAGAAGTTCAACCATGAGGTTCCTCCTCCTCTCACACACAGCCTGGATGCTTGGTTTGTTTTTCTAGAATCACACAACACAACACTGAAGACTCCACATACTGTACACCCCTCACCTGTTCACTGCTCTGCCCTGCAAGGACCATACAGAACCTGAAGCTCTGCTCTAGAAGACAGTACACTGTAAAAAAAAATGTTTGGAGGATTCACAGTAAAAACAAAAAACAAAACCATGATATTCTAAATAATAGATACTGGATTACCCTTAATCAAGGGATAGTGCATAATCTTCATTTTCACCAACACAATACCTTGAAAAAACAAATTTACAATGAAAATACAAACTTTTACTAACATGTAACATGCATAAATGTCAAATTGATATTATGCCTTTAGAATTGTTTAGTAATGTTACAGTATTTATTAGAAAGACGTTTAGAAAGATAAATTAATTTACCACCATTTCAATGTGTCATTGTCACTTAATGTGCTATATTAGATGAAAAATAAAACCTTAATAGTAAGGTGAATTTCTCGTTGAAAGTCAACTGTAGGTACACAAAAAAACAGCAATCAGTGTAATGTACAGTAATATTATGGCATCTGTAGCTGCCAAAGTGTCCACATAAAAAAAAACATAGTCGGGAAGTACAATATGTTGTGGTATGCTTTTTAGGGCATCTGTAAATTTCACAGTTAGGAGCTGTTATTCGTTTAATATGGTAATTTACTATAAAAGCAGGTTTACTGGAAAACTGCTTATAATCATTTCCTATAAATTTCCCAGCAAACATCTGCAAGTGTTTGACTGTCTTAGAGAAATGCATCTTTTTTAGCTGTATTTAGTTTTTGGATGACAGCAAATTAATGAACAGTTCACAATGACTTTTCATAATGTGACATTAAATTACCGTTTATTTTGACACGCACTTAATTCAATATACCATCGGAAATATATACTTTATTTTAAACAACTTTCCTTTTAATTGGATGAAGTTTGTTCTTCCTGAATGGTGAAATGTTTAGTATTAGAAATTCAAGTAAAAGCAAAATCTGTAATTTAGAGAGAATTACATTGTTACTTTTACTGTAGTTATTAGCTTGTGATATTACGGTATTTTCCTAGTGTTTTTACCAAAAAAGTATATTTTCACAGTGTCAGAGTCTGTTCGTTCCATTTATGTGATGTTATGTATTGTTTCTTGTTTTATGATGAGTCAGTGTATCTAGTATATTTAGATTTAATTATTTAATGTTTTAGATAGTTACATGAGTTTCCCTACATCAGGAAACTAACATTTTAAATGTCACATTGTGTGGAAAATATGAAGATTTGGTAAAATGAATGTGAGAATTCCCCCCCAAAAAATGTAAGCAATTAATTACTGTAAAAGTAGAACTTTTTTATAATGATATTTACATAAAAATGTACTGTGTAAAACCTTTAACCATCAACAAGAACATAGATTCATTTTAATAGAAACTTTACAAATGTGGATTTTAAAGGTTAAAACGTTCATCTAAATATTCAGTAATTTATTATTTGCTGGCCTCATTTGACATTTCTTTGTTTTTTAACTGGGATGTTTTGTAGTGTCGGTAAATGCATTTCTCATGAATTGAGTCAAGTGTTTGCAAGTGGTCATGGGAGAATTTTCAGAGCTACTTACCGTAAACTTGATCACAGTATGTCTGTTGCTATAGTAATTTATCATAAATAAACAAACAAGTTTTTTTTTTTTTTTTGTTTATACTGACTTTAGCTCAGGTCAGTCCCCTTAAAATCTTCCGCTGGGGCAAAATACACCACTGATGGTGCTTGAATGGAATTTGGACTCAAGGCCACAGACAGTGACTCATCCTCAGAGTAAACATGATGCAGAATGAAGTCAGCAAACAAGTAAACAAAGTGTGGGCAGAATGTGTGGCGCTGATAACCCCCCCCCCCAAAAAAAATAACTTAAAACATTCCAAGAAGTTAACGCTCTGTCCTCTTTCACTGTACAGTGAACGCAATTACAGTAATTAGCAGGGTCCCTGGGGTGTGGGTGTTGGGGTGTGGGGGGTCTGCGGTGAAGGAGGAGGGGGCAGAAAGGACAGGACGGGCCTTTCCTCAGGAAAACATATCACCTTCCACCACAATAGAGCCCGTCAGGAAACCGCAGGCAGCCACATTGCTCTCTTGAGTCGCCCAGTACTTTTGGACACGCTCTTCCACTCATCAGTCACACACACACACACACACACACGCG